>OY294061.1:10771944-10946944 GCA_958510865.1 Myrrha octodecimguttata
CGACGCGCAACTTTGAGCCAAATTTCGTCAAGATCATATTGTCAGTAAATTTAAAAAAAAATTTTTTTCGAACTTTTTTTACAAAAAAATTTTTTTTGCGGGAACCATTAATCATATCCAAAAAAAATTATACTCACTCTTTGACCTTCTAATTTCACAGCAGTGTACTAAATTTCAGTTCGATACGATCATAAGTTTTGGAGATATCGGGAAAAAATATGTCAAATTTCGAGGTTGTCTTCTCGATATCGTTGATTTTATCGGTATTACTCGAGAAATACTGATTCAGTCCTGATTAAACTTCACAGCTAGTTTTAAGATGCTGAAAGACAACTTTATGCAAAATTTCGTGATAATCGTGTTATTAGAACAATTTGAAAAAAAAAATTTCTATGATTTTCTCATCATATCATCCTCATTTAATTCTGTATGAAACTTCGAACTGTTATTTTCGATGAAGTACTCGATTTCAATTCGATCTGATCTGTATTTTTGGAAATATTGGAAAAATAAAATTTTGATTGGGTATATCTACGGAATCATTGGGTGGATTTTACTCATTCACGAATTCGGCCTTCGTAATTAAGGTCCAAACCTTCTCTACAAATATCGAGTTTCTAAGTTGTTTCTTTCGGAAGTTATTGTGTTTACGCAGTCGACCGTCAGGCTGACCGTAAACACAATAACTTCCGGAAGAAACGACTTAGAAACTCGATATTTGTAGAGTAGGTTTGGGGCTTAATTACGAAGGTCGAATTCGTGAATGGGTAAAATCCGCCCAATGATTCCGTAGATATACCCATTCAATATTTTTATTTTTACAATATGTCCAAAAATACAGATATGTTCGAATTGAAATCCAGTAATTTACCAGAAAAAAATTTCAAAAAGCATTGCCGTGAAGGCAGCAGCTTTTGCGCGCACGTTCAAATTCGTTGCTGAAGCGGTCATCTACATTGAACATGCACGCAAAAGTTGCTGCCTTCACGGCAGTGCTTTTTGAAATTTTCTAAACTTCTTTTTATAATTTCGTTAATATTTTTATACAATTTTCGTTTATTTGTGACATACTTGTAATGTTCGTTCGCCCCCTTACGTTTTGTTCACCGTACCGCTACTGAACTGAATGTTTGCTTGACCTTGGCCGCAAAAATTTTATAAATCCTGTGACAGAATGTGTTCGCATGCGTATTGTTGTTCCTACCGATTTTAATTGACAGTTCAGCTTTCGTCTTGTTTATTCTATATATTTGACTTTCAGAATATGTTTTTCAGAATCTGTCTTGTTCAATTCGGCCTTACTGGAGAACCGTTCTAGACTGCTGCAGCGTGAGTTATTGTTTCTTTTTGAATATTTTTTTATCCGTTGATTTTGTCTTCTCTCGTTGCAGTTGTCTAGTTCTCAGCTCTTGATAATGATGATATAAGTCATCGAAACTAGTCGAGCAGACAGGACTCTGCAGTCCTCAATAAATAGATCTACCAATGAAAAGGCTTTAATTAATCACATACTCCGACCATAAAGCCTGGCCCAGATGAATGTAATATGAACAGCGAATGCAATAAAATTTGATGAACGATCCGGCGAATAGTGCGGACGGCACTCGAGCTCAGCCTCGAATGATTAACTAGATTGCAGCGTTCGAATTGGAAACCGAGTCCCGAAGGAGCAGAGATAGTGCTGCCCCTAACCATAAAACTCCCAGTGTTTTCTTGCATTCGCTGTTTGGATTTCACTCATCTGGACCCAGCTTAAAACCCCTGTTCACACTCCTACAATACATATTCATACCCTTGCTGAATCACAAGGGAGATGTTGCTTTCACATCCATTCCGATAAGGACTGGACTGTTCCAATTCTTTCTTTGTACTCTCTCAATATATCCAAAGTATGGCTCCAACTCTTCCTTATACTTACACTATACAGTGACTATGTACCGTTCAGAGACTGTATTCCTGAACCAGATGCAAATGCCACTTTAATCTATACGATCGGGAACCGAAACGACATCATTCGGATCGTTGACCACAAAGGCTGCCGAACCGCTGACCGATTCAAAAATTCTCATGACGCTGGGCAGCCCAGCCACTCGCCCATCCCTAATATGGGGTTCCTGCTGCATACATATGCTCAACCTTTCACGCAACATATAGTCGCCTAATTCACTCATGACGCCGTAGCATCTTTGCAGGATTTCAAGATGCATTTCCAAAACTTATTTGCCCATTCGCGCCTTCATACGCTTCATTTCAGCCTTATACTCGGAGCACTTGGTACTGGACGTACTGTGCCCTGTATCCTTCCTTCCGTGATGTATACACTTCCTACATTCACTCTTGTTTTTGTAATCACGAGCTACATGCCCTTCCTTACGACACGTTCTACCCACATTGCTCTTGACCGTGCATTCTTTAACCAAGTGTCCCAATCTAAGACCCCTGCGACACCGCTCAACCAGCTCAATGCCTTTACCCCGCATGTGAGAAAATGTACGTGCACCCTTTCCTCCTTAAGCCAGCCATCTTTGACCATTTGTGGTACTTCAAATACCACATTGCTAGATTCACCCCAGCCATATCTGGCCTTGACTGTTACGTTCCTTCCGAACGTCTACTGGTTGAGACCTAGCCATCAACACCCCAAAAGCCTAATTTCTTAGATCTCTCTTCTTGCATTCTGATGTCGCCGAACTTTTTACAGTTCGACAGACTTCCTAACACACTAGCGGTTTTCGTCGATATTTCATACTTTCCAACTGCTATTACTTTAATGTCGAACGTGGTAGCCACTTCAGCGGGCACTCTTCGCTTCACTTTCTCACTGTCAAGCTTTACGCTCATGTCTTTCACAACAAGTTCTCGTAGATTTTGCCCTTCAGCCGTTGGTTGTCGGCCGCTATCTTCGCAATAATACTTATATTTTTTCATACACTCAAGTATGAACGGCGTCGTGCTATTGCTCTCTTATTTGCACTCCTCCACAGGAACTCTCTCAGGTCAGACCCTTCCTTTCTTAAATTCTCACTCAGGCTCAGAGTAAAGCTGCTGCTTCTCTCCCTACCCGAGCTACTACTACTCTCACCATAGCTACCAATGCTCTTCTCTAAATCCTTAACTGTCAGGACGATATGTAGAAGGTGGCAAGTCACCAGGTCCTCGGCACCTCGGTTTTAGCAATCCCCGTACAGCCCCAGAGTGACCCTTGGAAAAGAGGTCGTCACATCTTTTCTCGCCCTAATGTTGAAGTATTACCCGTTTAATAAAAATTTATACGAAATCAGCTCTGCTCATTATTTTCAGAACAATGAGTGTGAACCTTTTTCGAAGAAATTAATTCTTCAGACTAAATTTGCAGGATATGTCGATGCTTACGTGTAGGTGATGAAATGAACCGAAATTTCAAGTCTCGGTAACTTTATTGAATATTTGTTCCGGAGGTATATTGGAGTACTAGAGAGCAATCAACGGTAGCTACATCATCTACAGAAGATTTATTTATAGCGCCTATAACGGCCGCTTGAAAAGGAATATTTTCATCCAATATTTTGAATGATTTCGGATATACAAAAACCATTTGCAATATACACGGTGCCTGCTTTCGAAAACGACAAACTCCACGGGGGGATCATACATGTAACTCACAACAAAAATGTTATATAACACATACTCAGTCGAAAAGGTGACGGTTATTCTTCAATTCAACATTTCATATTTCATGAAATATTTCAACTTTTTACGTGAAATCAATTATACTACACTTATTCCTGTAGCCTTCCAATTTGAAGGAAAGAGCATTGAATTTGCTGTAAGATGTAAGTTTATATAATTTTGTTTTTAAGCAATTGAAACACTTTAAAGATCGATTCGTTCATTTAATTAACCCAGAAGTGACTTGTAGGAAGTCTCATACAGAACTAACTTTTAAAAAAGATCTTACAATCCAAATTATTTCACATTATGAATTTTGATGTCACAACATCTTCAGATAGAAATAGCTTGAAAACCTCCAATACATGGAGATATGTTAAAAATCTCAACTTAACAAGAAATATGAGACTGGCTTTGCAAAATGACATATCAGTGGAATTGTTTTGAAAAACATTATTTGATACTGGTAATGTGAGAATTTCTGTTGACACTTCTAATGGTCTCATTTCTTTCCACCAAACTTTTGTCAGTTCACATTTTCAAATTACGAAATAATGATGAAAATCTTTTCGGATATTCAAATGAATTTGAATACCACTCGTGGCTGAATGAATGGGCCATTTTAGTGCCTAAAATAAGAATTTTTTTAGTTTTTTTCTGGGTTTTCACTCCCAATATCGAATCGAATGAAAAATTATTCATGAAATTTTATGCTTTGTCGGATGAAAGAGTCAGATTTGTACTCTGAAACGTCACAGTCCGCTTTTTTGCGCGCATGTTCTAGGGGAACAGCGTGCTATCGTTTTGATCAAATGTCTGTAATTTTGGATGATTGAGCCGAAAATGGTCTCAATCGACTAGGTTGGACTCACTGATGACGAATCCGGTGTCAAAATCGATTCTGTCCGGCCGGCCGGCCGGCCGGTTGGCCGGCCGTAGACACGATAACTGTCGAACGAAGTGAGCTAGCAACTTGAAACTTTCAGGGTAGGTCGCGCATTGGAATGCTGCGGTTGAGTTCGTTAATGGGCCAAATCGATCGAATAGTTTCGGAGTTATAGGCATTTGAAGTTTTGAAGTTATTTATTTTTTATTTCAGAAACTACCTGAGCGATTGGATTCAAACTTGGCAGTTAGGTGAAGTACAACGACGCGCAAAGATGAGCCAAATTTCGTCAGGATTATATTGTTGGTTATTTTAAAAAAAAATTTTTTTCCAAAAAAATTTTTTTTTCGGAAACCATTTATCATATCCAAGAAAAATTCAACTCACGCTTTGACCTTCTAATTTCACAGCAATGCACCAAATTTCAGTTCGATACGATCATAAGTTTTGGAGATTTCGGGAAAAAATATGTCAAATTTCGAGGTTTTCTTCTCGATATCGTTGATTTTTTCGGTATAACTCGAGAAATACTGATTCAAGCCTGATTAAACTTCACAGCTAGTTTTAAGACGCTGAAAGACAACTTTATGCAAAATTTCGTAATAATCGGGTAATTAGAACAATTTGAAAAAAAAATTTATATGATTTTCTCATCATATCATCCTCATTAAATTCTGTATGAAACTTCGAACTGTTATTTTCGATGGAGTACTGGATTTCAATTCGATCTGATCTGTATTTTTGGAAATATTGGAAAAATAAAATTTTGATTGGGTATATCTACGGAATCATTGGGTGGATTTTACCCATTCACGAATTCGGCCTTCGTAATTAAGGTCCAAACCTTCTCTACAAATATCGAGTTTCTAAGTTGTTTCTTTCGGAAGTTATTGTGTTTACGCAGTCGGCCGTTAGGCTGACCGTAAACACAATAACTTCCGGAAGAAACGACTTAGAAACTCGATATTTGTAGAGTAGGTTTGGGGCCTAATTACGAAGGTCGAATTCGTGAATGGGTAAAATCCGCCCAATGATTCCGTAGATATACCCATTCAAAATTTTATTTTTACAATATTTCCAAAAATAGAGATCAGATCGAATTGAAATCCAGTACTTCATCGAAAATAACAGTTCGAAGTTTCATACAGAATTTAATTAGGATGATATGATGAGAAAATCATATAAATTTTTTTTTTCGAATTGTTCTAATAACACGATTATCACGAAATTTTGCATAAAGTTGTCTTTCAGCATCTTAAAACTAGCTGTGAAGTTTAATCAGGACTGAATCAGTATTTCTCGAGTAATACCGAAAAAATCAACGATATCGAGAAGAAAACATC
The DNA here is from genome assembly GCA_958510865.1 of Myrrha octodecimguttata. Taxonomy (NCBI): domain Eukaryota; kingdom Metazoa; phylum Arthropoda; class Insecta; order Coleoptera; family Coccinellidae; genus Myrrha; species Myrrha octodecimguttata. The sequence continues at coordinate 10,777,822 of OY294061.1, forward strand.
GAAATTTGACATATTTTTTCCCGATATCTCCAGAACTTATGACCGTATCGAACTGAAATTTGGTACGCGCGCACGTTCAAATTCGTTGCTGAAGCGGTCATCTACATTGAACATGCGCGCAAAAGTTGCTGCCTTCACGGCAGTGCTTTTTGAAATTTTTTATCGTTTGTATTGTTCCTGTATTGTTCATTGGGCAATCTGTTTTGCAAGAAACTGCCCTTGACAATTAGTTTGATACTGCAATCTGCAAGGGTGTTTTTCATGAGAAAAACAATTTCAATTAATTTTAATAGTTCTGTTTCGGATATTGGGAGTGAAAACCAAAACCAAAAAATGTTGCCGAATCCTCCGAAAATAAGCTTTAATCAATAATTAAAATATGGATGTTCATGTACTGAATTTAAAAGTTCAAAATAAAATTGATGATTAAGTTTATCGATTCCATTATCGATCCAAATAAAATTGTCAATTATCCAAATGAATTCTTAAATTTGTTGGCTCGATAATCATAATGATACGTAACCTCAATCAGCCAACAATGTGTAACGGAAAAAGACTTTATGTTAAAAGAGTTTCCACTAATTTGATTGAAGCTACTACCATCATGGGAAGAGTGCGGATGTTCTTATTCAAAGGATTCCACTAATGCCATCTGATTTTCTGACTGACTTTCTCCTTGAATTTAAGCATGTCCAGTTTCCAGTGCGACTTGCATTTGCAGTGATAATCAATAAATCAAAGGTTAATCATTATAATAAATTCATGGAGTAAACCTTGAATTGCTATATTTTTCGCATGGACAGTTGTACATTGCGTGCTGGAGAGTTGGTAAACCATCTGCTCTATTTGTTTTCAAGGAGGTTAAATCTAATACACTATATTTTTTGAACTCTTTATTCTTCTTTCATACAGGCTAACATGTTTCGGCTATCAAGCCATTCTCAAAGCCATCTGAAAATTCCAAAAATTAAAATTGATACAATTTGCCAGTAGTGTGATGTTCAGGCTGTTAGATGATTCGGAAAAATATCAAATTCGAGGAAGCACATGGCAACTTACTATATGAATATTGAGTTCTTGTCAAATATGATGAACCATCTCCAATTAGAGTTTCAAGTCGGGGCAACATGAAAAGTACAATACAACAATAAAAACTACAACAAACACTCCTTACAAATCCATCTCAAGAAACTCGGCTGAGTTCACAACAACAGAGTGGGCGGCGCATTACCAACAATTAATTGAAGGTTAAGTCACAGAAAATGAGAGAAACATGGCACAGATGAATGTTGTTATGTTTTCTTATATGTTGAATTGTCAAAATTGAAATCACCTCAAACCGAATGGTAAACTATCAACGAAAAACACTGACTGAACAAAACAAAAACATTAATGTAGTCGAAACCAGGAAAGGGTGAAAGAACAACCTTCACTCCAATCCGCTAACGGACTTCACCCTTTCCAGCAACCTGAATGAGTCCTGAAAACTGTTTACCATAGTTGCATTCAAGGTCTCAACGTTTGGAACATTCAAATGTTTGTAAATCTCTGCCTCCTCAAGGACTTCCAGTCTTCTACCGAACTCACAATTATGCAGTAATCTTGTGTTTTCTTTTTTATTGAACGTATGATTCTCTTCCCTTAAATGCACTCCAAAAATAGATTTCTTATTACTGCTGACTCTATAGCTAGTAAGATGTTCATTCATTCGTGTGTTGATGCTCCTTCCACTTCTTCCCACGTAGATTGTATTACAATCATTGCACCTCAATCTATATACTCCTGACTTGTTCAAAAAATCTATTCTATCCTTATTATTTACGAGATGTTGGCCTAATGTATTTGAAAATTTGAACGAAATTTCAAAATCACTAAATTGTCTGAACAAGTTGGCTATCTTATGAGAGATGCTATCATAGAAAGGGATACTGATATACTTCTTTCTCATGTTTTCTTCTAATGTTGATTGATTGTGCGGAGCTTGCAACAGCTGATCAATCTCTGATTTGTTTTTGAATTTTGAAATTAAATTATCTATTAGGTTAGGTTCATATCCATTTGTTTTCTCTCCAGAAAGGAAAACCAAAAATGTTGTACATAATAGGGTATTGCAATAAAGTATAATTCGAATAGTTGGGTGATATTTTATTCCTTAATATAGTTTGTCTCAGTTTTGGTTTATTATTTGATAAAATCAAATCGGTTAACCCTTCATCCAAAATCATATATTCAAAAGTAGATTAAAATAATGATTTCCAAATTTTCAACAAATATCGAGAAATTTTTCAATGTATGCGTTATTATTTTATAAACACAATGTACGAATGCCCCATCGATGTTCTTGACAATTTCATTATCAAATTAATATTTTTGGGTTTTCTCTCCCAATATCTAAAACATAACTACTGAAAATCGGATCAAATTATTATTTTTAGAAATCACTTTGCGGATTACGAGATTCAAGATTAAATTTCTTCATGAAGCTCATTTATATCTTATATAAAACTTATATTTTATTCATAAATCATGGGTTTTTCAGAACACAAAAACCTATTCCATGAAAAAATTCATTTGAAACCTCGAAATCTCGATAAATACTCTTTTATAACTGAATAACACTTTTACTTGCAGAACGCGAATTAGGTAGCGCAATTTAAAATAATGCAGATTTCCAAAAAATTCGGTTGATCGGAGGTGTCCATCAATTTTGGTTTACGTAGTACAATTATCGTCAACATGTGTATATCTGTTACTGGTTACAATCGAAATCCAATATTTACCGTACTGAGAGTTTGAAATAAGCGTGAATATGAAAAATGATGAGCATTTATATGATAAATCAAATTGGAGGTTATATGCAAAAAAGTCAATAACAAACTGGAAATCTCATCAATTGTCGATTGTCGAGAATCGAATACTGAAGGTAGGAGCCTTAGGTTTTTACATCAAACAGACGTTCGGATTTGACACCCTCTTGGTTGAGTGTATCTTACAACGATAAAAACGAACGAAATTTATATTCTTGAACCATTCTTCCGAATTCAACTTGATGAGGTTCACGATATATTAATTGTTACAGGAATGCTATTGAAAATAACTTCAGTTTTTCAGTTTGTGTGTTGGATACTTTGTGAATAAAGTTAACTCTTATGGGTTATCTGCACTGTGGAAAAAAATTTTCTTCAGATCAATTGCATAGGAAGGTTGAGTTTTTTTTCATTTCATCAGTATTTTTCTGAACAAAGTTGAATCCTAATAGAAATTACATCTACACATTTGATATTAGCGGAAATTGGTGTTACTTTGAAAGATTGATTTCATTTCCTCGGTACCAAGAAATACTAAAGCGATCAGATTGAAGCATCATGACTAATTGTGAAAAATCTACCCTCGATTTGATGCAAAATTTCGTGAGAATTAAATTGGAAAAAATCATTTTCTTTTTTTAACATTTTTTTTCGGATACATATTCATCGAAGTTCAATAAAATTTGGTACAGGTTTCAGAGTCAACATTTAAAAACAGTGTTTCAAATTTCAGTTTGGACGATATTTATTTGTGTGCATATTGGCAAAAAATGTCGTGACCATTTTAAATTTTGAGGTTATTTCCCTTATATCTCAAAAAGGGCAAGTGTGGAAAAGAGTAAGATTTTTGAAGAGGTGAAACGATTGTGGAACGTCTCTTCTCATTCAAAATATTATTTTAAATTATGCTACTCAGTTACCGTTCTGCATGTGGAAATGTTATTCAATTATACAAGAGTATTTATTGAGATTTCAATGTTTCACATAAATTATTTCTTGGAATTGGTTTCTGTGTTGTGAGAAATCAATGAGTTATGCATAATATATAAGTTTTTTAAGATATCAATGGTATATTGGGTTATTTAACTAGAAAAATAATAAACCCTTGTGTAAAATTTGCAGCGTTTTTTTTCATTAGTTACACCACCTGTGCGAAGCCGGGTGGGACAGCTAGTGATTGAATATTCGAGAAATTGTAATGGAACTCATTAACTCGAATCAGAATAATTCAAACGAATAATCCTCATTACAATAATACAGATTTTATGAATAGATGTAAATAAAAAGGACGATATTCAATCACAAGGACTTTTCGACTCTTGACCATCACATGTGTTATTTTAAATTTTTCGTTGCAAACCACACGTATGATCTTTTCTTGAAGTTTGGCACTTTTGAGAGTGGACAGCCTGTATATGAGGATGAGCAGTTAAGCATTACATTGACCAAATCATTCAATTATAAGAAACTAAAACACATTGATGTAAATTATAACTTTATTGAAGACTTCGTTAGAGATAATATTACATCATTTGAATATATCAGTTTAAATACACACATCACTGATATTCTGACAAAAAAATGTGATAGTTGGGGTTTTTATTAGATGAGGATCTGATTTGGGATCAATTGTAATGATAAAACAATTATTGCAAATTTTGTATTCCGTGAAATACTTTGAAGAAGTTATGAAACTATCACTGTCATTTCAACTCAGTAATCCTATAGTCTCATAGAAATCTTGATATTAAGTGGAAAACAACAATAATTAATCAATGATTTAGAGAAGCTGCAATTCAAGTTAAAATTATCTGGTATTAATAAAGTTCTGAATATGTCATCGGTCTTTATATTTATAACAATTATAACCTCATAAATCCGATTCAACTGTAGAAATAGAAAGTCATAAATTTGCCCCACTTTTTCAGATTTTTATCGGAGAGAATGTATAATTTTGGTTGTTATTGTGAAACAAAAATTATGTTTTCGTTGATGCATGTAGGTAAATATATTACAAAAATTTAAAAAATTCTTCCCAAGAGTAGGTTTTGTATTTATATTGAGAGTATTGGGTTAGATAATAAATAGAAATCAATAATGACATTGATAATGATAATAATGAGCAATAATGTGACATGGTGTCGAAAATATACACTTAAAATTCTAGTTTCTCGTTATTTTGAAGAACATAGATCCGATTTAACTCATGTTATGCGTTTGGGTGCAAAATAATCAAAAAGACAGCAAGGTCCAACCTCTCTTAAAATTGCTCTCTCAGTTAAATAGTATAAGAACGCCATAACGAGAATAATCATACCGTTTATGACACGTGCTACAAATTTCTGTCCAAGAATCTACATCCGATAGTCCACGATAAATTATTATTATTTTTCAAATCAATCTTCACCTGAATTATTTTTTCAATTTCATCAATGTTATTCACAGAGCAAACTGATATTATTTCGAGGAACAAATATTTTTCTGTGAAATTTGCAAATTTGGTTCTTCTCTATGTGTTATTTTTGCCAACAATGAATTGAATATTGTGGTAACTTGGGTTAGTAATGTGGAATAAAGAATATACAGGGTGTTTCATTATGAACTGGTCGAACATATATAGCCGTATAGCCGACATTGAGAAATTCATTTTTGCCTGATGACATATACCCCGTTTTGGAAGCATCAGCGAGATACAGTGTGTTAAATATCAACTTTGAGCAATATTCTGATAACTGAGGTGATTTATGCGTGACCTTTGGAATTACGGTTTTTGGTCACATCTTAGTATTTTTTCGTGGTCAATTCAATTGTTGTGTATAATTATGAAAAAATATTTCAAAATGGTGGAAAACCTACAAAGTTGTAATTTTTGTTTTCGATTACCAAATTGGATAGCATTATTTCAATGTACTCAATTTTCTAAGATTTTCCGTGAAAAAATGTTTTCAATATTCAAACTCAACTTTTTTTCACATGTCTACAGTGAAAAAAAGAATTCACCCAAAATTGTTGAGATCTTTCGAGGTTGAACTGACCTTTATTCTGAACAGCGGTGTCAAAACAGAATGGAAAAAAATCCATTGGTTTTTCTTTTATAGCATTCCGAAGATTCCGCTCGAATTACTTCAATAATTTTATTTAAGAAACTGGTGGCCCTACGGATGCCAAAATTATGCGGATAAACCTTCAGAATGAACTAGATAGAAATATGAATTAATCAAGAAAAAAATATTTTCTACAAAACTTTGGAGGGAATTCAACTCTCTCCGCATTCGGAAAATAGGGTCAAATTCGATAAAATACCGTTGCTTGGTCACGGACATCATTATACTCAGAATAAATCCAATTTATACTCGGACTATTGTCCGTAAGTGGAGCGAGTTCGATTCCCATTAAAGTTTTTTTGATTTTTTTTTATATGAATTCAGATTTCTATCCAGGTCATGATGGGTCCCATCAGCACAATTTTGGCCTCCGTAGGGCCACCAGTTTCCTAAATAAAATTATTTTAGTACTCCGACAGAATATTTGGAAGGCTATAAAATGAAAAATATTGGATATTTTTTCATTCTGTTTTCACAACAGTGTTCAGAATGAAAGTTAGTGCAACCTCGAAAGATTTCAACAATTTTTGAAGAAATATTTTTTTCCTGGACATGTAAATATAGTTGAGTTCGAATTTTGGAGAAATTGTTTCACGGAAAATCTCAGAAAATTGAGTACATTGAAAAAATGTTATCGAATTTGGCAATCGAAAACAAAAAATTCCAACTTTGTAGGTTTTCCGCCATTTTGAAATATTTTTTCCAGAATTTCACACAATAATTGAATTGACCACCAAAAATACTAAGGTGTGACCAAAAACCGTCATTTCAAAGGTCACGCAGTTATCAGAATATTGCTAAAAGTTGACATTAAACACCCTGTATCTCGCTTATGCTTCGAAAACGGGGTATACGTCATAAGGCAAAAATGACTTTCCCAATGTCATCTATATGACTTAATATGAATATCTATATTAAATTTCAATGAACCGCAAAAAAACATTTTTTGAAATTTTGTTATCTTGCTTCAACGAGGTCGTTCAATATCTCAGGTATCCTGAATGCAACCAGTCCACCTTCATTACATGTATTATTTTCGCGCTCAACATCATGTGGATACTTAACACTTACTATATCGTTTCGAATTGCTTTCGAATAATTTACGATGTCACCACCTAAAGACCTCAGAATGGCTTGAGGGCCACATGTGTCCCATTTATAGGTAGTACTTCTGGATAAAATATAGCAATCTCCTTGATTCTTGATTATTTTGAGAATTTTGTTTCCGGCACCAGGTGCTTCTTTGATAACATACCCTAGATTTCGTAATCGTAATTTTACTGCTTCGTCTTCTGAACTACTCAAATATACACAGTGGCATCTTGTTGATGCGTTCTCCAGGGAATTCAGTCTGGTGGATTTGTAACAGATACCCCAGATACATTCACCACTCCAACTGGAATATAAGATGATTCGATTATTAGTAATTCATACATAATACCTGTGACAAGATTCAAGATGAGGAAATGTTGATAATACGAAACTTCGAGTTAAAGAATTTCTACGAAAGCACGTGAGATCGGGATCTTTTACGCGCTCGTTTAAATTTCTTTTTAAAGCAGTCATCCGTTCACGTATGGACCCCGCCGAACGCAGCTTTACTTCCCGATGGAAATATTTGGCGATCTTCCTTTCATATGGTCCTCACGAAATTCTGTATTTACCTCAAGCTACCAATTTCCAATCAATTCGATCACATTAATATTTTTGGAGATATTTAAAAAATAAAATTTTCAATGATTACCTATATCTACGGAATCATTAGGAGACTTTCACCCATTCACGAATGCGACCATCGTAATCAAATAAAAATGCTACTCTAGAAATATCGAGTATTTCTATTGTTTGTTTTGGAAGTTATTATGTGTACGACAGGCCTAACCACGGATAGTAAACAAAATACTTTCCGAAGGAATCTACTCAGAGACTTGATATGTTGATTGTAGGTTTGGAGTTTATTTACGACGGCTTAATTCGCGAATCGGTGAAATCCGTCCAATGATTCGACCTGCATATTGATTCGAAATTAAATTTTTTCGATATTTCCACGAATATAGATCGTATCGAATTGAAATTCAGTACTTCAATAGAAAGTTTCGGGTATACCGCGAACTAAAAAAGATTTGGAAAGAAAAATTAAAATTTTGCGGGCATATTCTGGAGAACAGCGTGCTATCATTGTGCCCAGATGTCTGTATTTTCGAATTTTTTCCCGGAAAGGATCTCAAACGACTGTGTTGGTCTCATTGATGACAAATTCCAATCCAAAATTGATACTGCCGCATCACTCATCGGAATGCTGCAGTTCAGTTTGTTATTGGACCAGGTAGGCCGAACAGTTTCGGAGTTAGAGGTAATACTGAAACGATCGAATTGGGTCTTGGTAGTTAGTTGGATTGTAATAACGCGCAACTAACAACGAAATTTTTTTGGATCATCTGGTTAGTAAATTCGAAAAAAAAAAAAAAATTTTTCTCGAAAAAAATTTTGTTTTCCTAAAACAATGCATCAGATTCCGACGGAATTCTGCAAGCTTCATTTTTCACACAAATTCCCCAACTTCCAGTTCGATCCCGTTCCAACTTTTCAGGATATCAGAACGGACAGACGGACAGAATTGAAGTTGACCACAGACTCCTTTTCAGGGAGACCAATTCAATTGTTTGAGAATATTTTCAGCACAACGTTCGAAAATTATGAACATTGGGACGGAACGATAACGTACTGTTTCCCAGAACAAACGAGTGAAACTTACTGACGATGATTTTTTCTAAATCGTCAAGATATCAGAAATTTTTTCCATTTCCTGTTATAGTTTCATTATCACTTTGAGATAACCATATTACCAAAAAATGATGCCAAAAATGATTTTCTCTTGTGTAACATTTCTGTCTCATTGAGAAAACAATTGTTTAAATGAGTAGAAGAAAGAAATAAGACATCGAAAACAATTCACCATTCGATAAAAGGTTGTATGGGATTATACAGTATAAAATACCAACCCCTTATCTACTTTATTCTTGCCTACAGGGGTGCAACAGAGTGGACCCGAAATATTTGACGAAGTATAAGCACAGATCCTCCCAAACAAAAGAGTGCTTATAACTTTTTCCTCAAAACCTAATGTTTTTCAGATAGGTATCAGTTGTTTTGCATTTTTCGAAAACTTCCCAACTTTGCTCCGGAAAAAAAAATATATCTACAAAATTAAGAGACTTAAAAAGCTGAATGTACCCTTAATCGAGGGTAAACAAGATTTCACATTCACGGTATTTGATTTCGTTCGAGAAATTCAACAGAAACTTCAAGAACACAATTTCAGTGGAAACTTTATCACACCGAAGAAATCAACATCAAATTTCATCCGCCATTTTCTCGAAAAATGCTCGAGGAAAGATTCCGATTTTATAATCGTGAAAACTTTAATCAAGTCCCAGCTTTCCGAATCTGTGAAAGCTCATCAACAAAAATCACTGAAGTAAAAAAAAGAATGAAATGTACAAGAAACGTGAGCGCCGCAATGGAGAACATTGAAGTGGATAGGTAGATAACTGAGAAAACCTTCAGATTTTCTAATGATTTCATATTGGTTTTTCAGAAGGAAAACTTAATATATTCTCGAAAAGTGGAAATTGAAATTGATTCAGAAATTGATAAAACTTAAAATCAAATAATGGCCTGACATTCGGGTAAAAGAGCCACTTCTATTCAAATGTTTTGCTCATATTAATTCCTCCACGACGTCATTGATGTTTCCTAGAGAACTAAGAAACGATTCCGAATTCAATGTGGAAGCAGAAAAAATGCTGGTGCAAGCAAATATGTGGCCTCATTTGTCTCATCCGCACATTAATTCTGAATTCGTGCTGATAGTCATTGACCAATATTTTGTGTGGGTTCTGAGGTCTCAATATACTCGACTTACTACATCTAGTGAAAGTAGATTCGTCCTTCCATAATATTTTGTCCTGCGAAATTTGGTCAACATACCATTGGAAAGGTTCAACCCTTCAAAAACTCAGAGTGGGTTGATCATCTACTGATATTGAAATTGCATAAGACCGAAGAGCGGATACAGGGACCAACTTCATTTTTCGTCCTCTAAACATTACTTACTTCACGAACATTTAATTTAAAATATTGAAAGCCAACATGAGTTCCTTGAAAAATCAGTAGGTAGTCTCAGTTACGTACCTATCTACTTCAATACTTTTCATCAGGGCGCTTGCGGTTCCTGGAAGGTTTGATCCTTTTTCTTACGTTTCCGATTTTTTTTTCGATGAACGTGCTTCATATTTTGTAGGCTAAAAATTTTATAATTCGTTATTTATCGGTGTGTATTCAACTTTTCACTTCAGGTTTTTTTATTCTACGTAAAGAATTGGAAAACACACTTTATTTTAACTTGTTACTTTTGTCACAGGAAAAAACTAATATATATTGTTTTTTTTTTCAGTTGTCATTATCAGAGCATAGCTACCTATCTATGAATACAAATACAATTATGTTGAAGTTGCACAATGTTACCAAAAGATATCAACACACTCCCTCAACAGAGACATAATTTTGACTAAAAGAACAACATAAATATTGTTGTTACAACATATGCTTTGAAAATATAATGAGATACTATTGTAATTGAATCAAACACTCCCTGAAACATTCAACGTGCATGCAAAAATATGTAAATCATTCAACTTGAGTACAAAACACAAAATGTGTACGCGTACCCTTGGAAACATATTTTGGTATAATACAAAAAATACGAAATCAGATACGCATGAGCTTTGATTTCAGTTCATCAAAAGCTGGTCGATGTAGTGGCTCTGTCAGTATGTTAGCCAGTTGATTTTGGGAAGGACCAATATTCATGTTTATACCATCCTTTACTAAATTTATCACAGACAATATGAAATATGACATCTATATGTTTACTGCGTCAGGTTATTTGACCTGACTTGACCTTTTGGATTGCACTTGGATTGTCAACATATACTTGCTTGCCAAGCAGTTCCTTCAGGAAAGTCTGGATGAACTTCATCTCTTGACAACAATGTGCAACAGCTGTATATTCTGCTTCGGTAGAGGACTGTGCCACTACACTTCGTTTTCTTGATCACCAACTTATTGGTTCACCTCCACATAGGATTACGTGACCAGAAGTACTCTTGGCTTCCTCCAGCTCCCCTGCAAAATCAGCGTCACTATATGCTATCAGTTTACAGTTATCATCATTGGATGAGTAGAGAATTCCATCCTCCTGGTAGCCATTCAAGTATCTCAGTGTTTTTTTTCGTTGCTGATGTCTTGAATTGATGGTTTTATCCATTGACCTTCTCTCATATATAGTTGACGGCATAGGCCAGGTCTGGCCTGGTTTTACATGATAAATAGAGCAAGCTTCCAATTATCTCTCGATATGGGAAATCCTTATCAGTAAAACACTCACTTGCTTGACTGTTCTTCTCAGATGTAGTAATATTTGTAGGTTAGGAAGGTCGGGTTTGTGTTAACGAAGTATTCTGCAGCGTACAAATCTTCACCCCACATGCAGTTTTTTAGGTTAGAGTCATATAAATAGCTGAGCTCTCATTAACAAGTGTCCGGTTCATTCTTTCCTGAGGAAGCATTGTTTTGAGGAGTGTATGGAATTGTGTAGTTCCACACAATCCCTTTATTCTTGCATCATGCTCTGAAATTGTTGCTGCTATACTCGTTTCCTTTATCAAGTCTTATTTTTGATGCTTTCAAGTTGAGATGAGCTTCAGACTCATTTATGTTCCTTGAAGAATCCCTCAACCTCACTTTTTTGTTGCAGTGGATAAACTTTCCCAAAATGTGTGTAATCATGGATGCAAATCATATAGTAATTTTTGTTATCGTGTGTGGGTGGATCTATTTTCCCACAAACGTCAGAATAAAAGATCTGTAGAAGTCTTGTTGTTCTTTTTCTTTTAGTATTGGAAGGAGTTCTGGCATGCTCAGCTGTGAGACATGTTTCACATTGTGATTCACTTTTGTAATGCTGCACTGTTTCTGGTACACCAACACACATTTCAGGAATTTTTTCCGGGCTATTATAGCCGATATGTGAAAGCATCTTGTGTCAGTTGAAATAGCGAAAGCTTTTTTTCTCATTTCTTGAAGTTTCCATCTCCACGACATAAAGACCATTATCATTTCTGTTTCCTTGTAGCAAGACTTTATTGTCCTTTAGCACTTGCACTTGGTTTTTGGGAACAAAACCTCTCCATCATGGCCAGTAATAGCACTCACCAGAAGCGAATTTCTGCTCAACTCTGGCACATATGTCATATCTTTGAGAATGTCATCGTGAGTTTCAACAGTTCCAAAAACTGCACTAGTCATTATGTTGCGACGCTTGGCCACATTCATTTCCACGGGTTCCTGAGTTATTTCTGTATCATGAAAAATGTTTTTTCAATTTGTGAGATGTGTATTGAATGCACTATCAACAACAAACTTGCTATCATAAATCTCAGTTGTTGTTTTTTCACATATGAGCACTTAGTCATAGAAATAACCTTCTCACTTTTCTTTCCTTCATTTTTGTCTAGTAAGAAAAAGTTTTCCTCAGAGTGATTAGTTCTCTACACTTTGGGTATGGTGGGTACTGATTTTTTCTCTTCTAGCAGATTCCACATGGAGGGTAAATATTCTTGGATTTTTTGTTGATTTTGCTCTTTTCTGTTTTAAATGCCATAGCTTCTACGTTGGTGTTTGATTTGGGCATATCTCCTTCCTTTGACAGTCTTGACTTCAAATCATCAAGATTTCTCTCTCCAGTAGTCTTCGGTCTGAAAATAATGTTTTGAACATGACTTATGTCAGTAATAACATCTGTTGCTTTGTTCCAGGTCTAGTTGAAGAAATCAGTCTGAAGCTGTTGTTTCTGTTGCTCAGATTGTTTGTCATATATGTCCTTCAAAGTAACTTCCATGTATTTTGCTGTTTCACATCTTAAAATATGTGACTCAACATGTTGATCAATAGTTTTCAGTATATAATACTGTACTTTAGCATTCTTTGTTTTCACTTCTCGATGTCTTTTTCATTCTTTCCTCTGGGCATTAGTTCTTCACCACTGACTATTTCGTAGAGTTGTTCAGCACGAAGCGTTATTCTCATTACGAAATTCCACATTGGGTATGTCTCAGCATTTTCAAGTTTAGGGGTGCTGGACAAATTAGTTTCCATTTTTCCACGTGTTCTTCTTAACCTCTGTGTTTATATTTCTGTGTACAGTCGTTATACTGTACACTTTTATTGCTATACGCACTCGTGAGCGACGCTTGGGCCCATAACCTTTTATAATTTTTTATTTATCGGTGTGTATAGAGCTTTTCACTTGAGGATTTTATATTCTAGGTAAATAATTGAGGAATACTTTTTTTTGACTTGCTACTCTATCACAGGAAAAAACTTTTAAAAAGTTTTTTTCAGTTGTCATAATCAAAGCATAACTACCTATCTATGAATACAAATACAATTATGTTGAAGTTGCAAAATGTTACCAAAACATATCAACGAAAATTGGGGGAAGTTTTCGCAATTATAAAATTAATACTTTCTCGTTGAACATTCTTCGTGAAAATAGTGGATAAAAATCGATGTTGATTTCTATAGTCGAATGAATTACCTACTAAAATCGTGTTCTTTCAGTTTCTGTAAAATTTTTTAGAGTGAAATTGAATACGGTGAATGTGAAATCTTGTTCTCCCTTTTCGAACAATACAGATTGAATCAAACTGAAATCAAGTACTTGACTGAGAAATTATATCTTGGAGGCTCATTCAAAAGAAGATCGCCATGTCTTTTCATCGGAAGTGAAGTTGCGTTTGGCAGGGTCAGTACTTGAAAAGATAACAGGCAAAAAATTTTAATGACACGATCATTACAAAATTTTGCACATCCGCATTTTTCAACTGGTCACCAAGTTTTATGATAAGTGGGTCAGTATTTCCTGAGTTAATCTGGAAGTGATTATGATACCGACAAAAAAACCAAGAAATTTTATATATTTATGAAATATAAAGTTCGAGGTCAGTGCAGATCTTATGCATAATCTGATTTTTTCTGGTCGCTGTAATGGCAGGATTATCACGAAATGTTGCACAAACTTGTGCATCAGCGGTTTTTTATTGATTGAGTTTTATTATGAATGGATTAGTTATTTATGAGTTATTCCGGAAATAACAACGATACTGAGATTGAAGCCATGAAATTTGACAAATTTCTCCACAATATCTCAAAAAATTAAACTTAGATCAAACTACACTATTATAAATGAAGAACTTCTCGAGAACAATGATCAATTTCCTTGGAAATCTGATAAATAGTTCTCGAAAAAAAAGTTTTTCTAGAAACGCCCCGAGAACAATTTCTTTGGAATGTTTTCAGTTTTAATGACACGATCACAAATGCTGTACAAGGTTTTGCTCGAGGTTATGCATCAGCATTTCATAACTAGTTGCCAAGCATTACCATGATTGGGTTAGTATTTTCGAGTAATTCTCTAAATAACAACGATACCGTGGAAAAATCTACAAAATTTGACATGACCCAACATCTTCGGAAGTTAAATGCGGATCTAACTTGAAATTTGGTAAATTTTCGTAAAATCAAAAGTTTGAGGAATTCCTGCAATTTCCTCGGCATGTTTAGAATAGTTTGCGAAAAAACAATTTTTTTCAAAAAATTTTTCGATACATTTTTGCTTTACATTTACTAACCCTACGATTCGAACGAAATTCTTCATTATTTGCTCGTCAGCGCGCTCTAACTAATTGCCGAGGTTCAATCCGATGGCTTTTGTAGTTCTTGAGATATTGAGGAAATAATTTGAAGAATTCAAATGGCCAAAACTCTGAAACCAATTTTCTGTTTCGACTCATTTACAAACACAATCGCTGCATTCCAATGCGCGACCTATCCTGAAAGTTTCGAGTTTTGATCCTGCCCACAGTTATAGTCGAACGGCCGGACAAGCTTGCTTTTGATATCGGATACGTCATCAGTGATTCCAAACTAGATCTTTGAAACCATTTTCGAGAAAGAGTTCGATAGTTACAGACATTTAAACAAAATGATAGTATGCCGTTCCCCGAAACATGCGCACAAAAACTGATCTGATTTTATGGATTTGAGTAACTAGTTTTGTGCGAAATTTGTAATGACCGAATTATTATCAATAACAAAAACTACAAAATACTATTTTCGCCCACAAACTGAAACATGCACGCAAAATCTGCTGATATTACGTCTTTGCTTTTTAGAATTTTGTCAGGATGAGAAGAATAGTAGTTTCGATTCAAAAATCTGGACTTGCGAGTCCCTTAATGAATAGATATTGACACCCCTCATTACTTTAGTTTTTCAGGAAAATCGAGAGTAACCCAGAAACTACTGAATGAACTTTTTACGAAGTTTTCATTTAGGCATCTGAAGTTCATCGAAAGTTCTAATAATGAATATATAGGGTGTTCCATTTGAAACAAGGAAATAGGTATATTTGCGGTACAATCGGAGATATCTATAAGATATTGTTTTTGGACGATGTTGCATTATTTCCAGGTGATTTTTGGGTTTCACTCCCAATATCTGACACAGAATTATTGAAAATGGAAGGAATATTGTTATTCTAAAAACGCTTCTACAGGATGCGTTCAATCCTGCAATCCGCTAAAACTTTTTCTATAAATAACAATTTTCATTTGAGTTTCAATAGTTCATTTCAAATATTGGGAGTGAAAACCCAAAAAACACCTCAAAATAATATAATCGGAGATGCCACTCCACTATTATCATATATTGGGTTGTATTCTTTCGACATTCTCTCACCTGCAAAATCTCAAGAAAGTCTGAATCTCGGTTTTCGGAATATGATCGAGAAACATAACGGTGGGGCAACCTAGTGAACAAGTACACCGTGAAAAATATTCCTAGTATTTCCTGAAATCTACATTCAGTATATCTTTAAGAGCATTTCATCAATTATGACATTGAATTTATTTTCTATTGACTATTATAAAGATTAAATTATAATCGTTACAATAGGTTCATGTGAAAAATGCCCGTGCATACACCGATATAAAATATTTCATCCTCACTGTTATGCTCAATGGAAATAATTCAATCGAGAAGAGTTCCTACCACTCATCCGTAATTTCACAAAATGGTTGATTCATCACACCCATCACAGCATCACCAGATTCTATATCATAAACTCCAATCAATATTGTTACACAGTTCAGTCCAGATTCTGCATCTTGACTTGAATCTCCACCAGATGCATTTATATATTCTGCAGTGGAATCTGTGGAATGAAGACGATTTCAAAATATACTCCAATTGTTTCCAAGTTTCGGAAGTGAATCTTCTGACATGCGCGTATTTTCTAGGGAAAGACTCCCTAGACAAACAGAAAATATAACGGGTTCAAGGAATTGAATGTCACCAGGAAACTAGTTCTCATCCATTTATTCCTTACTGTACTGAAGCTTGACATGTTCAGAGTTTCAATTGTCGGATAAGAAGTAATTTCAAAGGCATATGTTTAAATTTCAAATACCGTTCGCTCGCTTGTTCCGTGGAACAAGAAAGTTATACTATTGCTCAAAATCTACTTCGTTTGAATTACTGCCAAAAATGATCCCGAACGGTATTGTTAGAATCAAATGTCCCCATAAGAAGGCGAAAGATGATCGAATGTACCCAAAACACGTACAAACAAACCTTGAGCAAGCAGTCTGCACCTTGACAAAGGATGGAAAAAGATTGAACAATAATTCATCAGACGTTATTTCGAAGCAGAATATCACCATCAAATTAGCTTTTCCAATTGTTCATTGAATCTGAGTTCATTATTCAATATTCCACAAGTTTTTTACACAATCGAAAAAGAATGAGTTTGGATTATATTTAAATCACCTGCAAGCAATGCAATTTTGTTATTATTACCAAAAATCATTATTATTTTTCAACTGGGACCTACATTCGAATTTTATCGTATATGTTTCGCGGTATCCATTTGGAACGGATATAATATGCAAAAAGAATCATTGTCTTTTGGATAGGTGGCTACCAAGAACAAATATATTCGAATTAATTTCCGCATAGATTTGACGGACATCTGCAAATGCAATCAATCATGTGAACTAAAATTCGAGAAGTGCAATTAATGTCCTGTTTTTGGGCAAAATTTCAAAAAAAAGCCAAAGATCAAATATTATGATGAAGCGCTTGACTTTCAGCTGAAAACAAATTTCGAGTCCACAAAATATTGCATGAACGTTCAAGCCAAAGCCATGGAAATTTAGCAATATGAATTCTAAAGGGTGTTTCAATGAAATCATAGGCAGATTTGACCCATTACGAATTTGAGCTTGGACATCAAGCCTCAAGTGTACCTCTGATGCTTTTGCTCCACAAGCATTAACGTCGGTGATACTCAAAAACAATGTTGCCTCGGCAAGATGCCTGTGTGCAACGCCGCGCGCCGGTTCACTTCCATAAGGAGATTCTGTCCGCTAGTGGGGCTGATGCCTGTTGAACTACATTCCAGGATTATTTGAATGAAGGGCCTTTGAAGTTAAAAGAGTGGCAAATATAAATGGCCCAGTGCAAATAAGTAATGCTCTAAGGGCAGCCCACACATACGCGATCGCGTTCACGAAGGCAATCGCGATGGCGTTTACGATGGCGGTCACGTTCTGTCTGAAACATATTATATATGCGATCAAATCGCCAACTTTTTTCACCGTGTCTATCAAAATTTCTATAGAAACGACATTATGTTTCATTAAAGTCATGCGATCACGTCTGAACTCTGAAAGATCGCGACAAGTGTGGGGTGCTCCACTAGTTCAATGTATAATTATCTGATCACCATCGTCATCATGAACGCCATCGTGATCGTGATCGCGTATATGTGGCCTCCGCTTTATGCGTTCATTGATGCTACAATTAGTATAAAGAATAATAGGAATAAGACCTAATTATAAGTTGCGAGGAATTCATTCGCACAAATTTGAATGAACTTGAATATGTATTAATCTTATTAATGATCCTTCAGAAAAATATACAATCTAATCCAACGAGAAAAATTCTTCAAAAGAGAGTATAACATATATAATTTAAAAATGAACCATACAAAAATGAATAAAAATCTAAATTGAACAAAGATAAATTACCGCGAATCAATACTGTGAATAAAAAAAATTCAATAAATACACATAAATGTGCAACTGAACAACTTCTTCGGATACTGTTGCTGTCCAGAAGTAATAAAGCTTATCTCTTCATCTTTCTCTTTTTCTGTAAGGTTTCGTATAACTTGATTCTTCCCCTTACTACATTTTTTGCATGGCCTTTGACATCGAAATCTAAATTTTGAATACTTCTCTCTACGGTTTCCATTGTCTTTATTATCTGACTTATTCTAATGCCTTTTCTGAACCATGATAACTTGACTTGAATCGCCTCGATGACTAACTGTCTTGCTTCTTTGTCAAAGCTTGGATTCAAGAAAATCTGAAGTAACGTCATTTTTTTTTTGAAAAAAATTAATATCAATCGTCGAAGTAACTATTTGAAATGATGCAGCCAATCTTGGACGATGGTTGTGTTATCATTCCAATATCGCTAATATTTCTGCCACAGATTTTTGAAGGTAACTGCACACACGGCCACTTCCCAATAATAGGTTCATCTATCAAATCAGACGTTCTATTAGCAAATGCCGCCACTTGGCACTTGAGAGTCGCCGTTGGGATGGGCAATCCCTTAATCTGACAAATTCTGCAGCTGGTTCTGTAGCTTTTTTTTATTTGTTTAATGTATGCATAATGTCCCTGGTTTCATGTTTGTGAATGTGCCCTTCATCATTAAAAGTACATTATCATTTGAAAATTGCTCGATAAAATTTCTTGCTCGTAAATCTCCTTTTTCCAAGCTGCTGAAGTGTCCCTAGTTCCTCCGAATTACATTCAGAACTTGGCGATCTTCCGAAAGATGCTTCATTTTATACTCCCTACCGAAACCGTGACTATCGAATGACTTCACAGTCATAATGATATTTTCAAACGCCATTGCCTTCAGTCTTCACGTGCTTAAATTTAACACAGTCCATGTGAAATGGTTGCGAGTTTTAAATACACCAATTCACATTTCAGAATCCGCAAGATTCGTACTTAAACTAGGCACATCACCTGATTATCAATGAAACAATTATGCTTTTTTAATTCTTGTATGCACTTACTGAATTAAAACTGTTTAGACGAACATAAAACGTTTTCTGACTATATTCTCAATAGCGCACTTTTCGCCTTTGTATATAATATTTTACAATGAATAACCTATCGCAGGAATTTGGACAGAATAAGTAGATATAATCAGTTATGATTTTGGCAAAGTTTCGGAACTGATTGTTTCAGCTAGAAAAATGCTTGACACTTAACATTATTGCCTCATCATAAAATAAATACAAAAAGAACTAAGAATAAATCGGTCAGCTCAGATGCGTGACAGTCAATGGAATAAAATCAAACAAGATAGCATCGGACATGTCGTGATGACACATATTTTCATTTCAATTATATATATTTCATAAATTTTATGGAACAATCAGTTCCGAAACGATAGGAAAATCATAATTGATTGCCTACTTATTCTATCCAAATTCCTGCGATAGATTATTATTTATTTTTTGAACATTGATTTGAGAGATAACAGAGTCTATTATAATATTTAACATTAGTGATTCTCAGAACTGCAATAGAACATCTTAACTGTAAGACATTTGCATCTTAGGTTGCATAACCAACAGAAGGTTCCACCTTTCTTTCGCATCAATCATTTGGTGAACTCGGCTTTTTACATCCAAGATAATAAACTGAACGAAACATTCAGAAATGCATAGGGGGGTACCACAATTTCGTATTTCAGGTACGTTTTCCAGTTTCATCACAATACCCCGAAAATAATCAACATACCCAAGAACGCAAATAAAAGCTGATCAACCTATTTCACAAGATGTCTCACAAGGTTTTCTTCAGAAAATAGCTTATAAGGTCAGGTTTTTCCTTATATTAAGAAAATTCATTTTTGTTTATGAATATTTGTTTATCATTATGATGTATGATGTAGGTCGTTAGTATGGTTTTCTAGTACATACAGGATACAAGTGAATCATCAAATATGATGAGATGAAGCAAATAACTAAAAAAAAATTAACTCACTAGAAATAACTCCTCCTTACGATATTGATTTCCCGCAATATTTGAGGAATAGTAGAGAGAAGATACCCCACATCAGGCAAAGTGAAGCGAGAACGCGACCCTCGCTGTCATGCAAGAAAACTACATCAGTGATATCAGAAAAGGACTGAGGGAACAACTCCTCCATTGCATAAGTGCCTCTTCGAGACGTAAGCAAGTTGTTGACTTCAGGGTCGAAGGCAACCTTCTCGTCGTTCTTAAACTGAGATATTTTTTGAGAATAGCCGATAATACAGCAAGATTATTTGCTGTATATCTGAAAACTCCGGCACAGGAAGGTTGACGCTTTGAGAGTATCAGGATTGCGGTCAGCTCAACAGACCAAGTTCTTGTATTGCACAAAGATATGAGCCCGTTGGGTTCGCTGGTTAAAAGGACTTTTGTCCCAGAAACATTTGTTCTGACAAGCTTTGCAAACTCGAAGCACCATCCAAATTAATTTCATCAAATTAAACTGTTCCGCCGATTCATTTTCACAGATATTTTATAATTTGACGCATAGTCAGCTACATAGAACCATGAGAAAATCTGAATTTTTAAACAGTTTACAAAAATTCACTTGTCGTAAGAATCCCACCACGATTTCATAGTCCAACCGGCACACCAAAGATCATTTTTGAAATCAACGAGAAATTTTTTCTGGAATTGTATGAAGCTCTACCTATCATAACATGCTCGTTTAAATATATTTGAAAGCTTTAAATGGGTTTTCTGAAAAACCATGCGCATAGAAAACACGTATATTCACAGCATGTCCATTTTGTAACCATGGGGTTGCTGAATTTCCGTGGACATCCATTGCATATCCATCGAATTCATTAAAAAAAAACATAAAATTTCGTTCGTTGGACTTCCAAGTAGTGCTTGTTCAATGATGTCCATAAGGCTATACCAGCATTTATAGCACACTTCAAAAATACATTGCTCAGAATTTTGTACAAATTTATCACAAATTTGCGTGCCAAAGCAAAAATTTATTACAGCTACCGTTTTCCAGAAAAATGACGTGATCCAGCTTTAGATTGAAGCTGCACCACGCAGTCTGTATTATCCAAAAAATGGAATATTTAGTCATCGAATTTGCACCAGAATTTCTTACACATTTATTATAGATAAATGACAAGCAAAAAATTCAAAAATGTTAACCCCAAGGGGAGACACCCCTGAATATTGAATATTCAAGTCGAATATACATTCAAAGGTGGACGGTATGAAATATTCATCATACTTTTTTAAACAAACATTAAACGACATCATATTGTCCGATGATGGGAATGAAGCATCCCCAAACATCTCAAAATTCCTATGACGTAATTATATGAGCAACGACATAAACTGCGTAACGCAATTTCCCGCGGACGGTACATATAATCGTATCTGTCGGTATATTTCAACTCTCGAGGATATCACCGATTTTTCTTCGCTTCAAAAATTTATTACAGTAGCCCCCACTTTTTTAACATATGCTTTGGGGTTCAAACGGATATTTCAATCAGAAAAATATAGAATTAGTAACGTGGTACGTGAAAAAAAAATTTGAAATATTATGATAGAAAATTGCGATATAACCGATTTTTCTCCGTTTCAAAAATTCATCACAGTAGCCCAAACTTCTTTACCACATGCTAAAGAATTGGAATGAACCATTTTAATCAGGAAAAGTAAGCAACTAGGATTGTAGTATGTAAAAATATTTGAAATATTCTGATAGAAAATTGCGATATCACCGATTTTTCTCCGTTTCAAATATTTATTACAGTAGCCCACACTTCTTTAACAAATGCTTAAAAGGATTCTAGTGAACTATTCAATCAAGAAAAATATGGAATTAGTATCGTGGTATGTGAAAAGAAAAATCGAAATATAATGATGGAGAATTTCGATATTCATCAATTTTTCTCGTAGTCAAAAATTTACTACAGTAGCCCACACTTCTCTAACACATGCTTAAGGATTCTAGTGAACTATTCAATGAAAAAAAATATGGAATTAGTATCGTGGTAAGTAAAAAAAAAATCTAAATTTAATGATTGAGAATTTCGATATTCATCAATTTTTCTAGTTGTCAAAATTTATTACAGTAGCCCACACTTTCCTAACACAGGCTTAAAGATTCTAGTGAACTATTCAATAGAGAAAAATATGGTATTAATATCGTGGTATGTGAAAAAAAAAAACTGATGAATATGGAAATTCTCAATCATTATATTTCGAATTTTTTTTACATACCACGATACTAATTCCATATTTTTCTTCATAGAATAGTTCACTGAAAACCTTAGCCATGTGTTTAACAACTATGGGCTACTGTAATAAATTTTTGACAACGAGAAAAATTGATGAATATCGAAATTCTCCATCATTATATTTCGAATTTTTTTTCACATTCCACGATACTAACTCCATATTTTTCTGGATTGATGAGTTCACTAGAATCCTCAAGAATGTTTCAGAGAAATGTGGGCTAGTGTAAAAATTTTTGAAACGGTGATATCGCAATTTTCTATCATGATATTTCGAATTTTATTACATACTACGATACTAGTTCCTTACTTTTCCTGATTAAAATAAACGTAGAAAAATTTCAAAAAGCACTGCCGTGAAGGCAGCAACTTTTGCGCGCATGTCCAATGTAGATGACCGCTTCAGCAACGAATTTGAACGTGCGCGCAAAAGCTGCTGCCTTCACGGCAGTGCTTTTTGAAATTTTTTTCTGATAAATTACTGGATTTCAATTCGATCTGATCTGTATTTTGGAAATATTGGAAAAATTAAATTTTGATTTGGTATATCTACGGAATCATTGGGTGGATTTTACCCATTCACGAATTCGACCTTCGTAATTAAGCCGAAGGCCGAATTCGTGAATGGGTAAAATCCACCCAATGATTCCGTAGATATACCAAATCAAAATTTTATTTTTCCAATATTTCCAAAACTACAGATCAGATCGAATTAAAATCCAGTACTTCATCGTAAATAACAGTTCGAAGTTTCATACAGAATTTAATGAGGATGATATGATGAGAAAATCATAGAATTTTTTTTTTTTCAAATGGTTCTAATAACACGATTATCACGAAATTTTGCATTAAGTTGTCTTTCAGCATCATAAAACTAGCTGTGAAGTTTAATCAGGACTGAATCATTATTTCTCGAGTTATACCGAAAAAATCAACGATATCGAGAAGAAAACCTCGAAATTTGAAATATTTTTTCCCCATATCTCCAAAACTTATGATCGTATCGGACTGAAATTTGGTACACTGCTGTGAAATTAGAAGGTCAAAGTGTAAGTATAATGTTTTTTTGGATATGATGAATGGTTTCCGGAAAAAAAATTTTTTTGGAAAAAAATTTCGAAAAAAATTTTTTTTTAAAATTACTGACAATATGATCCTGACGAAATTTGGCTCAAAGTTGCGCGTCAATGTACTCCACCTAACTGCCAAGTTTGAATCCAATCGCTCAAGCAGTTTCTGAAATAAAAAATAAATAACTTCAAAACATCAAATGCCTATAACTCCGAAACTATTCGATCGATTTGGCCCATTAACGAACTTAACCGCGGCATTCCGATGCGCAACCTATGCTGAAAGTTTCAAGTTGCTAGCTTGCTTCTGTCGACAGTTATCGTGTCTACGGCCGGCCAACCGGCCGGCCGGCCGGCCGGACAGAATCAATTTTGACACCGGATTCATCATCAGTGAGTCCAACCTAGTCGATTGAGACCATTTTCGGCTCAATCATCCAAAATTACAGACATTTGGACAAAACGATAGCACGCTGTTCCCCTAGAACATGCGCGCAAAAATCGGTGATATCGCAATTTTCTATCATAATATTTCGAATTTTATCACATACTACGATACTCGTTCCTTACTTTTCCTGATTAAAATAGTTCATTCGAATCCTTAAGCCTGTGATAAAGAAGTTTGGGCCAATGTGATTTTTTTGAAACGGAGAAAAATCGGTGATATCGCAATTTTCTATTATAATATTTCGAATTTTTTTTTCACATACCACGATACTAATTCCATATTTTTCTGATTGAAATAACCGTTTGAACCCCAAAGCATACGTTAAAGAAGTGTGGGCAACTGTAATAAAATCTTGAAGAGAAGAAAAATCGGTGATATCCTCGAGAGTTGAAATATCCCGACAGATACGAGTATATGTACCGTCCGCGGGAAATTGTGTTACGCAGTTTATGTCGTTGCTCATATAACTACGTAATAGGAATTTCGAGATGTTTGGGGATGCTTCATCCCCATCATCGGAGAATATGATGGCGTTTAGTGTTTGTTTAAGAAAGTATGATGAATATTTCATACCGTTCACCTTTTGGATGTATATTCAACTGGAATATTCAATGTTTAGGGGTGTCTATCCCTTTGGGGTTAATAATTTTAAATTTTTTGCCTGTCATTTATCTGTATTAAATATGAAGGAAATTCTGGTGCGAATTCGATGACTAAATATTGCATTTTTTGGAGAATACAGACTGCGTGGTGCAGCTTTAATCTAAAACTGGCCCACGCCATTTTTCTGGAAAATGGGAGCTGTAATGAATTTTTGCTTTGGGACGCAAATTAGTAATAACTGTGTACAAAACTCTGAGCAATGTATTTCCGGAGTGTGCCATAAATGCTGGTGTAGCTTCAAGGTCGTCAAAAGAAGACCTCCTTCAAATTTTTTTTTTCTTGATGTGGCTTAAAGACTTATCAAATCGAAAAACTCAAGTTTTCTTCAAGTGAAACAGCTTCACTCTTCGAGGAACTTTACCGAGATATACATGCTCTAGACCTACCCTGAAAGTTTCAAGATTCAAGGTGAGTTTCTTCGAAAGTAAGATCATTCACAGCTGGCCAGACAGAATTGAATTCGACCACAGAGTGTTCTTCAGAGGGAGTTCAATCTAATCGTTTGAAACTATTGTCGGCTCAAAATTCAAAAATTGCAGACATTTTTCAGAATGATATAATGCGCTGTGCCTCTGAACAAGCGCATAAAAATCCAAGAAAAGCACTGACGTCAGGTCAGGAGCTTTTACGCTTGTTCCGTTGCCAAAGCGTTCAACCATACAAGTATTAACCCTGTCAAACCTGAATTTTTTCATATGTTCCTCACGAAATTCTGCATGAACCTCAGGCTATAATTTCCGTTGCTTTGGCAACGGAACTAGCGCGTAAAAGCTCCTGACCTCACGTCAGTACTTTTCTAGGTTTTTCAGTTTCATATCATTATTTCTACATTCAGTTTGAGAATTGTGATTCCAAAATATTGGAGTATATATAATTTGGTCTTCAAGCAATTAAAGCACTCTAAAAATCAATTTGTTGATTCGATAAACTACGAAGTAACTTGCACAAAGTCTCATACAGAACTGACTTTTGAAAAAGCTCCCACATTCCAAATTATTCCACATTATGACTTTTGATGTAGCAGCATCTCCAGATAAAAAAACATTTTCTCCCTAAAAATCACGAGGAACCGGAAGAAATATAATTCTAACACATCCTGTTTTGTTTGGAATTTTATAATAAAGAGATCTTCAGAAACGTGATATTGAGATGGTTAGCG
Organism: Myrrha octodecimguttata; assembly: GCA_958510865.1. NCBI lineage: Eukaryota > Metazoa > Arthropoda > Insecta > Coleoptera > Coccinellidae > Myrrha > Myrrha octodecimguttata. Next base: position 10,803,613 of record OY294061.1, read on the forward strand.
ATTTAACATAAGTTAGAATTTTGATGCACTCGGTTGGGTTCAAGGCTAGAGAAATCGGTCATTTCACGTAATTCCTCCCGATTCTGAGAGTTTTGTTACTTTTTTCAGAAGTACGAAATCGAAAGCTGACACTTATTTTTACATCGAAAGATTACGATTTCTGTCACTACACAAATGATCATTGAATTCACCACACTGAAATAAACTGTCGCGGATTCCAATCTTGAATTCCTTGCAGGTCAGGGATATTTTTTCTAGATAGGACGCTTACATTTCCATTATCTTTCCATTTTGGTCCTAGAGATATTAATTGGATGGCTGCATACTCTTCATACTTTTGGCTAAGATGGATTATCTTCATTTGATCAGTGATAACACAACTAGAACGAAATTGGCTTACTTCCGGAATTCGAAGACGAATTCTACCCTCGGGACATTTCTCTATTATAATTTTATTTTGTATTGAAATAACTGATCCATCTTCAACTGGAATTAGGTCTGCATTCGATAGATTGTGAATTCTCGTGCAGTTTTCTGACGACGTCTGTAATATTTTTTTTTCAGGCATCGATCGGTGTAAATAAGGTTTTCTTGGCGTGTCATCTAAAAATCTCCTGAATGACTTCAGTTCCCCACATAGTTGCATCTTCCTTCATCAGGATATAAGATGAAAGATTTGGTATGAGGGTGTTTTCGAAGGGAAAGTTATGTAGGTGATATAATTCATAAGCCACTTTTTGAAAAATAGGAATCGTTATCACAAACAAAAAAATATGGTTTTTGCGCGCATGTTCTAGGGGAAAAGCGTGCTATCGTTTTGTCCATATGTCTGTAATTTTCGAACATTGATTTCATTGGTTTTTATAGTATGAATCAAGGAAAACTGATTCAATCGTGATGAAACTTCGCAACTAGTTTGGAAATGCTGAAGGACAACATTGTGCAAAATTTCGTGATAATCGTGTCATCAAACCAATTTAAAAAAGATTCAAATTTGTTTTTTCCAAATATTTAATATTCTGTGAATTTCTCATCATATTATCCTCATTAAATTCTGTATGAACCTTCGAACTGTTATTTTTCGATGAAGTACTGGATTTCAATTCGATCTAATCTGTATTTTTGGAAATATTGGAAAAAAAAAATTTTGAATGGGTATATCTGCAGAATAATTGGCTGGATTTCACCCATTCACGAATTCGGCCTTCGTAATTAAGGTTCCTTTCGGAAGTTATTGTGTTTAAGCAGCCGGCTGTTAGGCCGACCGTAAACACAATAAATTTTGAAATAAACAACTTAGAAACTCGATATTTGTAGAGTAGGTTAGGGGCTAAATTACGAAGGTCGAATTCGTGGATGTTTTAAATCCGCCCAATGATTCCGTAGCTGTACCCATTCAAAATTTCATTTTTCCAATATTTTCAAAAATACATATTAGATCCAATTGAAATCCAGTAATTTATCGAAAAAAATTTAGAAAAGTTCTGCCGTGAAGGCATACGCGCATGTTCAAATTCGTTGCCGAAGCGGTCTTCTACATTGAACATGCGCGCAAAGGCTGCTGCCTTCACAGCAGTGCTTTTCTAGATTTTTAAAATAACTCTATTAACATATATTGCAAGATAATATGTTTGACATATCAAGGGTACTAAAATTTCCTTTATATAAATTTTTTCAAAGATATAATGTTTTCGTGTAACAAATGTGAACGTGCAAAACTAATGGCATTTTCTGATTGAAGCCTAGGATAGTCGGAATATACAAAAAAAAAATCATTCAGCACAATCGATAATTATTTAGAACGTAAAATAATGATATTTTGATTCGTGATAGCATTATTCATGTTTTCTGTCCGTTGTATCTTATTAAGAAGCTAATTGAATTCATCCGAATACTTATCTTGAATTGAATTCTGAATTTTTTTTTGATTGACTAAAATAATTTGTTCATTACTTTTTATCGTATTGAAGTATTCATTATAAAGCCCATCATCCGCATCCAAAGTCCCGAAGAGATATTTTGCAATTTTTTCACTGATATTCAAGAGTCTTCGTTCTTTTCTTAGTTGTTGTGTTATGATGTTATTGAATTTTACTTCATTATTGATTATCGAAGCATTAGTCATATTAAAATAAGATGAAGTTAGATAGAAAGTATTAGTTTTCATCAGGGCTTCTCTTCGCTTTTCTAGGACGACGGGAATGATACTAATTGGATCATAGTGAAACATTAAATCTTAAGTTTGATCTGCGACGTGATTGAATTTTTTTTATTAGGTGTGCAAAATTTTAATCCTTCTGATCTGATTAATGAGAACCTGAATAGAAAAATTGATGATTTAGCTTGAAAGCATAAGAGAATAAATGATTTAACTGCATAAATGAAGCAAAATGTGTAAAATATTGAAATACACCAATGGATTGTTCAATCCTATTTTATGGTAATGATATTTGTTTTCCGTATCTGTTTCTTGTGTATCTGCTTCACTGCACGGGATCTTACAGGAAGTTTGTTTCTTATCAGCATTGAAAAGTTTAGGATGGTGATGAGTAGCCGTTTGTTCATCAAATTTTTTTTCGAGAATTCGATTTCGATTTGATTTTTTACTAAATTTTCTCATAGTGGTACCTATTGACTTGTTTGAGACATTCCAAATTTTTAAAAATTTTCTTCATTCCCTGATTTATCCACATTACTTTTGTCCACCGAAACTCGAAATGCTCTAGCTGAATCAGAAGGGAGAATGATCTCTGAATCTGATCTATTGACTTTTCTCTCGTGCAGTTTAGGACGTTTATCCATTTCGTCATGAATAAGAATTTCATCTTTGAAAAGAATATTCTGTTTTATTTTGAAGGAGCGTTCTGACTGTTTTTTAAAACACTCGGTTTATTTTTGGTCTTTTCGAATTCAATGGGAATATCACAATTTTTAACAACTAAGAGATTTTGCTTGAAATAAACGATGAGGATATTTTTCAATGGTCGTTCAATGGATGTTCTTTACATATCCAGCGAAAACTGTGTTCAGAAGCATCATTTGTGGTATATACCATAATGTGGTTCGTAAAACTTCCCGATTATATTCAGTTAAGGTGCAGATGGTAGCTTCAAATATCGAATTTCATGCCTCTGTCATATGATGGCAGTAGACGTCTCTGATTAAATATATTACTGAGTAGTCAGCATCCGTCCGTCATAAAGGTGGCCTGAGAGATTGATCATTCGTTTTACTCTCAAGTGGTTGAATTGATACCTATGGTAGTTAATCGACATAAGATAATGCATGTTTTTGAAAGGCCATCTTAAAAGTTTACCTAACGGAAATAATATCACAGACCTTGGTCTGTGTTATATATTCTGATATTTGATCTCTGGTCCTTCTACCGCTATGTTACTACTCCTTATTATATTAGAATTCGATGATCAACAAATTTCAATATAAGTCTTGGATATAATCAATACTCATTTTAAGCATACATTGAGAATGTGATATAAGAATTATCATTCATAGAGTCTGACTGGATTTGACTTGGATATTCATTGGAGATCCAATAGTCCCCCAACTAAAATCGATATGTATTGGATGCATGATGTCTAATGGATATCCCGCAAATCTGTATCTGGACGTCCATGGGTTTTCCGAAGGATTTTTTTATTTTGTCCCGGTAGTAGAATAGGATCAAATAAAAATTCAAATCGAAATTTCGAGGCCTATAAATAAATAACATACACATTCAATAGCACTCACCTATTGGATCAATCCATAAACCGATATTATCAACATCCAGGCGAAAATTTTGTTGAATTATTTTGGTGTTTACTTCCTTCAGACCTATTGAACTGTGTATTTCTTCAGCCAAAAGAGAAGCAGCAATTTTATCTCCATTCAGAACTTTCTCTAAGCAGTCACCAGTTTCTTTTGGTGTTTTCTTGATTTCTATTGTTATTTTATCGCCAAGTGTATTGCAGAATGTATTATTCTCTTCACCCCTGACTCTTTCTGCAATTCCTGGAAACTGACGAATAATGTAGTTTGTATGGAAGAGATGCATTCCATTGTGAAATACGTTTAGGGATTTTTCCTATTCCTAATTATAATAATGAAGACTATCACATCTAACCAGCCTCCAAACGCACACAACATGTGGTTGTCGTTAAGAATAGCAGAATTTTTATTTTACAAAATGATTTCTGATCGCTGCTGCTTCCAGTGATTCATTGTTGGATGAAAAAATATAGAAACTCGAGGAAATGCAAGGCTCTTCTTTCATACGTGGGGATTGTCCAGCTCTTTTTTGTGCACTCTCCGTTTGTACACCTCGAGTTTTTCATTTTTGCGTCATACACATATGAGCATCTCGAAATAAATAACATAGGTTGAATCAGACAAATATTGCCTAATATCACGGATGATGGTATGGAAATATGAAATTGTATTCAGAAAAATTCATTCTCTATTTAAAATTTCATTTGAAACGTCTTTTTTATTTTTTCATATATTTATTTATCAGAAAAAGACTGTTTAGAGTCCACTTCTAAATTCACGTATACAAAATTTGAGGTATTGCATCATATTTAATAATTAACAAGAGAAAAACTTGCTTAATGAATCAGAGTTACGTAGAACGAATAAGAAGTAATGCCTAGCCCGAAGGGTGAATACCTAGGGATTTATAATGTACAGCCCCAAAGATTTAAGGGGGATTCATTTATGTTCAAACAGATTTACGGGATTTATTGGGGATTTACGAGGATATATTGGATTAACAAGGATTCATCGGGATTTACGAGGATTTACGGAGGATTTACCGAGGATTTATCAAGGAGTTATTGGGGATCCACCGATGAGTGGATCAGCTGTTCATTCCTGGCGCATGCGCACAACCCACGATTCAAGTTATCCTTACCTATGATTTATATCTGTTGCAAACAAATCACTCATAATGAAAAGTCTACTTTCTGCTGACTTCTAGAAAAAGTGTTGAACAGGTTGGAAAGTGGGGAAAGAAGCAGAAATACCGGTAAATTCATTGAAACTCAACGAAATTCAGCGAAGTCTGAAGGTACTTACTGAATAAGACATAATTGAAATCGCGATTCCATCAGGTAGTTCGAATATATCTGTAGACAACAAAATAATAGTTGAATATGTAAACAGTACAAACAAATTCCACTTTTATATTGACATATATAACTAATACGGGATGAAATAGAAACTGAGAAAATGGATCGTATAGTTTCTAGTTCAGCGTTCGCAATTCGATTAGGAATTGATTGTGACTAAGGCTGATTTGTGGTTATTAGGGAAATTTGTCAGAATTGTTGATGATGATGCCGTTAATGAAATAATGAAGATAATTTTCTCGAGAAAAATTGTAGGAAAGCGCTGTGACGTTAAAATACAAGATCATTCCTCACAGTTTTGCGAGTACCCCCAAGCCGTCATTGATCATCGAGATTTTTGATTTCGATTCGATTTAATCAGTATTTTTTGGATTGGATCATCTAGAGAACTATCGAGTGGATTTTATCCATTCACGAATTGGACCTGAGTAATTAAGCCTGAACCTTTTTATACAAAAAATACTGATTCACACGGAATTAAATTTAGCTGATGGACAACTTTGTGCCAAATTTTGTAATGATCGTGTCATTAGAAAAAACTGCAAATGTTTTTTTCAAATATTCAATATTCTGCGGTCTTCTGATCATATCATCTTCATGGTATTCTGTATGAAACTTCGAACTATCATTTCTTGATGAATTCGATCTGATCTGTATTTTCGGAAATATTGAGAAAATAAAAATATGAATGGGCATATCTGCGGAATCATTGGGTGGATTTTTCCATTTCACGAATTCGGCCTTTGTATTTAAGGTCCAAACTTACTCCACAAATATCGAGTTTTAAGTTGTTTTTTTCAGAAGTTATTTAATTTACGGTTTTCTATCTCTATCGAATATGCGTGCAGAAGCTGCTGCCTTCACGGCAGTGCTTCTCAAGGTTTTGACATTTAAATTGAATATATTTATATATAATCGATTTGAAGAGAATAAAATGTACGGTGGTTAATGGGAATTAATGAGGATTTACAAGAATGAGGATTTATAAGGATTTAAGAGGATTTATGAGGATTTATCAGGGATTTATTCCGTCTAATGAGGATTTTTTTGCCAAAGAGGATTTATGGTGTACAACATTTGGAATAGATTTCTACTCCTCGGTTTAGCCTGAAAACAAAACGTTTGAGATTTTTTTTCTGGACCTTCTCAAAGAAAAAACCGTCAACTGAAGTGTAGGGGGTCTGACAATCGAAGAAAATTCCAGGAGCGTTTTGAAAATCTTTCGTGTTTCCGAAAATGAAACCAAGAGTTCTGAGAGCCCTAGAAGAAATAGCTAGAAATGTAATGTGAAAGGAAATTTACTATCATATAAAATACCCAGAACCTTCAGGATACTTTTTCACTCACTTTATATTTTGAAGTATGTAGATTTGAATGAACAAATAAAAAAAAACCGTTTGTCCGCCGTCCGGGGCTTCTCTTTGAAAGTACTGAACCAAAATCCGTCAAACTTCGTGTCGTGTTTTGCTCGATATTGATCATCCAAGCTTTTCAGCAGGATCGGTGTACCTTAAGGGCACAAAACTGGGAGTTGAAGGGATAAAAATATTTCTCGAAAACTTACTGCCAAATTTTCATTTCATGAAACTCTCAACGTTGATTACTGTTGCATAAGTCAACCTAAAAATTTGCACTAGTATGATTTCCGACCAGTTGTCTTTGAGTTATGAAAAAAAAAGGTGCAAATTTTCAATGATCCTTTGAACGAATCGTTGCATCCAGTTCATCTAAGATTGAAATTCAGTGGAATAATCGGTAAACTTTTCATCAAGAATCTTATATCTAAAAGTAGATAAAAAGATTGATTACCAAATTTTCAACGCATGTAAAATAATTTTTAATGCATTCGATTTGACACCGATGAACTATTTTCTTTGGCGTTATGTGGCCTAAACAAATTTTCCACCTAAGATTCCTGAACTGAAGGTTGAAATTATTCGTGTCATTAGTGAGATAGAGCCTAAATAATGTCAAAATGTCATTGAAAATTTTAACAAATGAGTGGACGTCAGTAGAACTGCAAGAGGAGGACATTCGACAGATATTATTATTTTTATATAAATGACGTCACTGATACTTCAATTACCAAAAAAAGTTTTTGAAAATGAATGCAAATTATGTGTTATACTTGTTCTTAAAAAACGCACAATTTGAAACACCCTTCACATGCCGAATATCGAGAGAAATTGATCTCCACATTATAGATTAAATTCTTATAATTAATCGTTTTCAAATAATACTCCCACTATGATTGAAATTTTTCAAAAGAAAATGAGCATGGCCAGGGACATGATCCCAAAATACTCTGGCCGCTTTGAAAATCAACCCTTTTTACGCGCTTGTTCTAGGGAACAGAGCGTTATCATTTCGTCACAATGTCTGTTATTTTCGAATTTTGAGCCGAAATTGGTCTCAAACGACTAGGTTGGACTCACTGATGAAGAACCCGAGGTCAAAATTGATTTTGTCCGTATGCGCTATAACTCTCAGGAGAAAGAACCTAGAGTCTTCAAATTCTAAGGTAAGGTTAAGATCTTGAATATCTCGGTTAAGTTCGTTAAGGGGCCAAATCTGCCGAATGGTTTTTGTGCTACAGCCATGTGAAATTTTGATTTTTCGATAACTCGAAAAATATTTATCTGATCCGAAACTTGGTTGGTAGATGTACAGTAGCAATATACGAAGATTCCTGATGCAATCACTTCGTCGAAAAAGTGATAGTACTTCGAACTGGCAGGCAAGAATGTCTCTAGAGAACATCGTAATCAAAAAAACCTATAAAAGACCACCTGACGTGAGGTCAGGAGCTTTTACGCACTTGTTGCGTTGCCAAAGCGGTCATCCATACATCTATACTAACTTCAAAGGGGCATTTTTCATTGGAGAGCGATTCGAACTATGTTTTGGAAATATGGGAAAAATGAAATTTTGTAAAGGATATATCTGCGGAATCATGCGATAATTTTTACTAATTCGCCAATTCGGCCTTCGTAATTGAACTCCAAACTTACTTTACAACTATCCAGCTACTGTGTGGATACTTATTAGAAGTTAGTCCGTTCACTATCAGTGGTTAGGCCGGCCCCAAACAGATAAACTTTAGGAAGAATCGACATGGGGAATATATTTGTAGAATTGGTTTTCAGTTTAATGAAGAAGGTCGAATGGTCACATGGATTGAATTCGCCAATTATTTTTTAGATAGTTATACCCATTCGGAATTTTGGATCTAATTGCAATCTAGACCTTGATCAGAAATTATAGCTTGAGGTTCATGTAGAATTTTGTGAGGACCATATGAAGAAAAAAATCGTTTGGCAGGGTCAGAACTTGTATAGATGACAGCTTTGGCAACGGAACAAGATCGTACAGCTCTTGACCTCACGTCAGTGGTTTTCTAAGTTTTTTATAAAGCAGTCAAAAATTTATTTAAGTTTATTCAATAGAAAAGATGAAAATTGTCTTTTCAATAGACTTCTTCTCGAGCAAATCCAAGCAAAATTATCTGGTGAAGCGAGAGATGTGTTAATCAATTGGCGTTGCACTAGATGGAGCGAAATCAAAGACACGCTTAGTCAAAGATTCGGAGATTCGGAGAACCAAAATCTGATCAATACGAACTTCTTGCGCAGGGTTTCACGACAAATTACAAAAACTTTAATGAATCATACGAAAAATACCAAGAAAAAATCAAACGAAGACTACAAATGCTTTCAAAATACATTTGTGTAAGAGAACTGAACAATGACATATGAGTATGTAAAGAAGACACATATGACAACCAAGCCTTATCTACATTCAAATCGGGAGTTCTCGAAACTTATTTTAGACATCTGATGAAATTGAATATAAATTCCCTAGAACAAGCACTGTTGGAATGTGGAAAATGAAACAATAATAAAACACAAATGAATTTCATGAATTTCATGCAGAATCAAAATAACAATGGCCCACAAAAACCTCTAATCAAACCAAATTCCAACAAAGATTCGTACCAAGTTATAATAAGAATTACAACCATAACGAAATTCAACATCAACAAAGACAAATACCGCAAACGCAGAACATTACTAAACCATTCCCTAGTGAACCGATTCAGTTGAATCACAGGCCCGCTGCAAGTACAAATTTTCCGACAAGATCACAAGTGTGTGGAAAAACCGATAACAGAAATATTACTCCAATGAGCATTAGCACTCATAACACGTTCAGAAACTCGCAAAATGGACGAAATTATTGTACGCCTCGATCGAACCAGACATTCAGTTCAAAAGAACTATTTGACGTAAAAAACGAGGAACAATGCGACGAACAAAATTCAGACAGAAGCCTCGGAAAATCGACAATAGATGTCAATGCAATTCCAAGTAAGCCAAAGTTACCGTTCATTACAATTCCCCCCTATAATTCAAAAATTTTAATATATTCAAGCGCAAGTAACATCATGAATGCAACCTCACCATTGAAATACTTTAGAGAAACGTTTTTCAGAGGAAAATTCTAGCTGAAATCACTCAATCAGACAATTTGCGAAGATGAAAATATAAATTTTCCTATATACAGGAATTTTGGTATTGAGAAATCTATTCGTTTCCACGTTCAAAAATGGCATGATAGATTCGACGCACTTTTGGATAGCTATGACCTGCAACGTCTAAGCGCAAAGATCGATTATTCAAAAAATACCTTACATATAGGAAATTATAAAATTATATTTTATCGAAATGAATCCAATAAATTTTGTCCCATTCACACAAACCATGAATAACACTGTAAAGATTCCTGTCAATATAGAAAACGGCCCGGTTACCATTCCAGAAACGAAAATTAGAAATTTCACGGTACCAGAATGCTTGGCTAACGCCGAGGATGGTACTTGTACAATACCGACATGTGAAGAAAGAAAAGTAGAAATCCATTTTTACGAACAGATCAATGTAGAATCATTTATAAACATAGAATGCATTAAATCCCCTCAATTATCAATGAACCAAAATTGTCGAGATGTGACAATCTGAACAAAACATTTAAATGACGAAGAGAAAGAAGTAATTATTCTTTTATGTAGAAAATATAAGAACATTTTTATAATGAGAATACCGATTTGTCTTCTGCCAGTGCTGTGAAACATCACATAAGAACAACTGATAACGAACCAGTATACACAAAATGATATAGATATCCGTATCATTTGAAAGATGAAATACAAGCCGAAATAAAGAAACTTCTCGATAATAAAATTATAAGAACGTCCATATCTCCATAATCTCTACACAGTAACCCGGTGTGGATAGTTCCATAAAGTTTGATTATTCCCTTATTAAGAATCGATGAGATCTCAGAAAATCTAGGCAAATGTACCTGCTTTACAACGTTAGATTTAGCTCAAGGTTTTCATCAAATTGAAATGGCACCAGCACGGAGAAAATCGCGTTTTCCGTGAAAAACGGTCATTACGAGTACGTACGCATGCCTTTCTGATTGAAAAATGCACCCAGATCCTTTCAGAGAACTATGGATAATGTCTTAAGGGAATACCTCTACAAATTTTGCTTTGTCTACATGGATGATATCGTCATACTCTCATGATAACTCCAAGAACATTTTCATCAAATTTAACTCATATTCGAATAACAACAGAAATACAATTCAAAAGTCGAACTAGGTAAATCGGAATTTCTACGTAAAGAAGCAGCATTTTCAGGACACATTATAACCACAGAAGGTGTTGAACCAAATCCTTCAAAACTAAAAGCCATATAAGAATACCCCTTACCAAAAACGACTGAAGAAATAAAAGCCTTCCTGGGACTCGTTGATCTATCGAAGGTTCATACCAAATTCCGCAAAAATTGTCTCCTCGTTCACACGTTGTCTTGAAAAAGGCACAAAAATTTATGTAAATACCACAAGTTATTTGGAAGCATTCCATACATGTGAGGAATTAATGACTTATGCTCCAATTTTAACGTACATCGATTTCATAAAAACATTTTGTGTTACAACGGACGCAAGTGACATTGTACTTGGAGGAGTTCTCTCACAAGAAAAGAGACCTATCTCATTTTTCCCACGCAAACTGTGTTCTGCTGAAAAAAACTATTCCACTATTGAAAAGGGCTCTTAGATATTGTAAAAACAACTAAACATTTCCGCCCATACCTTTTTGGTCGACAATTCCTAATTGAAACGGATCATAAACCTCTTGTCTGGGTATTTTCCCTAAAAGATACCAACCAACGATTAATCAAATAGAGACTTTGATAAGAGGAATTCGATTTCAAAATCCAATACAAAAAGGAAAGGAAAATTTAGTTTCCGATGCTCTATCGCGAATAGATTTAAACGCGGTAGAAGAAAACATAGATGACGATCTATTATCAATATTGCCACGATGTTTCCGATATACTACTACCTGAATATGCAGAAGAAATTCTCGAGGCTATTGGAACTCAATCCGATAATACACAACACACCGCCATACAAAACCAAGTGTTTAGTATCCCAATTTCTAAGAAACCTCTGAATAATTACATATACAGAATCAAATTGAAATTAGGCGACCAATTCAAAGTCGAATACAAAAGGCCCTTCAAAAAAAATCATTATGTATTCAACATAAGATCCGGAGAAGGAAGTGAAAACATTGAAAATTTCCTGAAAGAAATTATTGATCCGAAACTATTGTACGCTGTATAATTCCATGATCTGAAGCTCGAATCATTATTCTCTGCCCTATGTAAATCAAATCTCGACACGAATGTGAAAATCATACAGAATAACGTTTTATGTAAAGACATAGAAAAACCAGATCAGCAAGCATATCACAATCAAAATCATAATGGAATTATAGAAACACACAATAATCTGAAATTAAAATTTTATTAGCCAGAAATGCCTACAAGGCACATATGCAAGAAATCCATGCAACATAAAGTTATTTAGGCCGTTTCTAGTAAGAAAGCCTTTCGACGTAATACATATTGATATACATTCAGCTTTGAAAATGCAAAATTTGTAACATTTCTGGACTTATTCTCCAAATACCCACAAGATTATTCAGAAGAAGATTCAACCGTATATCAGTACTAAAGAATATACGACATTTTCTTTACATCATAAATACCCAAGGAAAATAGTTTGGGATGAAGGAGAGGAGTTCGAGGAATATTAAACTTTTCAGAATAGACCCACACTTCACTACTCATTATAATCCTAACTCTAACTCTCCCGTCGAGAGATTATATTCTACTTTGTCAAAAGTCATCGCAAAACGAAATACAATCAGAGAAAATGCCGCAGATATCACAAAACTCAATGTGTAATTCAAAAAAGTAGGAATTCGCAAATCCGACCCATATTTCGACGAAATAAATGTAATATCGACTAGCAAAAATAAAATAATAGAAACAAGAGATAAAAGCGGTCAACAAGCAAATTCTCATCCTAGAAAACTCAAAAGACTCAGAAATAATGTTCCATTACAGGGGGATCTTCGCGACAATAAGCCTTGCACTTCAAATCAAAGAATTTGACCACAAGGATACTTCATCGAGAACTTAGGAACGTCTCATACACTCAACCATTATCATGAGTCTTATTTTCATTTTAATATTAGTAACATTGAGATTAAATTCTCACATCTTTGGACAAACGCTTATTTACTCCAACAAAAATGCAACGGTTCATGCCTACTAATTAACACCTTGATAAAAAATTGCATAGAGATCGAAAATGAACTCTCAAAAGTTAATTGCAGAAGAAACCGTGCAATAGAGTTTCATAGGTTTGCTATAAGATTCATTACTGGTAAACTTGATCAGAAGGACTCGAATGATATAAGCAGTCAATTGAAAACGCTCCTCAATAATCAGAACGAAGTCTTAACGCAAAGTGACAAATCCACATCTTTTGCCAATTACATAACTAATAGATATATCAATGATTTCAAAAACATACAAACCAGTATGAACCAAACATTCGAAGCTATTAACCCAATAAATGATGGTGTAAATAAACATCAATTAATTCATTATAATATTTACTCGTCACAAAAATTGTTATTTTCAATGAGGACCATAAAAGAACTATAACTTTGGCATTCAATGATAAAACAAATTCAGAAGTTATTCCATTTAAAGAACTGAAAGACATAACGAATCATCTCAAACTTATCTATCAGAAGGATGAATCACTAGATTTAGAAGAAGTACATTTATTCAAAATAATTGAATTTTCAAAATTCAGACTTCTATCTGTCAATAACATCATAGCATGTATAATCGCTAATCGCTCGAAAGAGATCATTCTACCACCCGCAAGATACAGATTATCTGGATCAAGGAAAGAAATCTGGACAGAAGACCAATGCCCAACGACAGCAGATCAAATAATTGGCTCTAACATCCAAGTACAAAGCAGATGTTCCCTCCACAATTTAACCTCATGCACCTTCATAGAAGCATAGCAGTCAAATAAGAAAACAACAACTTCCTTCTATCCTGCAGAAAAATACTGAAAATTCTAGAAAATCCTAGAACAAGAACACCTCGAAGATATGAAATCCCTTGAAGAAGCAGAGGAACTGGCCCCTTTAATTTCGGCGAACTATCTTTCATCGACATTCATGGTGTTTTCACTTTCACTCTGCACTGTGGTGATTTTTATTATTTATTTGTGATTGAAGGCGAAGAAAATATGAAAGAGGTAGTCCAACTCATTGAAATACATTCAATCTGCCAAGAATACCAACGGCACTACAAAACGAGGACGTATTGTCTTAAAGGGGGGAAGAATTACGTCAGACATACCCCAGATAGACAACACAAGCCCACAAGGTTTATTTAAGTAGTATTAATACATAAGACCTATCCCGGATAAATAGTCAGACCCCACAAGACTAATCCAAATAAGTTAAAATTCCCACAGGATGTATGCAGGTGGACACGAACGACAATTCTCAAGATAAACCATCCCCTCAGTTTTAGTGTTAACTCAAGCGTCTTACAAGCAACAAATAAATGGTGATTATTTGACATTCTTGTTCAGATGATAAAATTAGGAACATTATGTAAACATCCCAATAACTCACGCCCTTTCACATAAATACCGAAGTTCTGAAATTCTGAAGTGTGTCTTCTTTTTGTCTTGAACTAGAGAATACTCATACTTGTAAACGTGTGACAACAAACTCTTGAGAATGAATTGCACAGAGTTTAACTCAATAATATGCAGACTAAACCAATCCAGCAGAACAAAAATCTGAGTCCCAACGCAACACTTGTATTGTACGCATCAGTGGATACTCAGTAAAATTATTCAGAGTTAGTCGATCGTGTGTTAATTTCAAAATCCTACAGAGCTACATTCACAGATTTCTTTTAAATTTTCTGAGAAGTTCATCCGCAAAAAATTTCGCACCTAGTTGTGTGTTGGTATTTTCCAACTGGTTACGAAGTTTATATCTGATTGCAACTGTTTTTGCGCTCATAATCTAGGAAAACAGCCCAGGCAATACAGAGAGGTCTCAAACCTATCCCGGCGATATCTTCTCTGAACAATGAGAGTACTTTTGCGGCTTCTTTAAGAAGTCACAGGTAGTGCTTTATTTGCTCCGAATGTCCGCCACAGCGATATTCCCAAAGAGTTCCTGAAGATATCGCATGCGGAAATTCTCAAACTTCCCACAATGGGAGGTCTATGGGAAATTCGCTCACACAGCCTCATGGCGAAGAGTTTAAGAAATTCTCAAATACTGCCCATTGCGCGATTTCTGGGAGTACGACATGCGATATTTTCAGGAAACGGCTCTAGCGAAAATATCCGGTAGTACAAATATATAAACATTCATATTATATTTCTGGAGAGATTCCAGTGGACAATTTAGTGATGTCCATGACTTATCCGGACTTGCTACGTGAAAATAGACGAATAAGCATACAGTACCTCTGCCGACATCGATCATAAATCCTTACAAATAGCCTCAAGGAATATACCATAGGCAGGGATTTTCAGATCTACTTAACCAGAGATCCCCGAGATGGCGAAATCCGTGGACAAGACGTACCAGAAGAGATAGAATTTGGAGCACTTGGATTAACGGATCTTACGTCTGGCGGTTAGATGAAATTGAAGATTCCAAATTTTTTTTTCAAATATTCAATATTCTGTGATCTCCTCATCATATTATCCTCATTTATTCTGCTTCAACCTTCAAACCTTCATTTTTCGATGAAGTACTGGATTTCAATCCAATGTAATCTGTTCCTTTGGAAATATGGGCGGGGTTTGGGGCTTAATTACGAAGTTAGAATTCGTGAATGGGTGAAATCCGCCCAACGATTCCGTAGATATACTCACTCAAAATTTCATTTTTCCAATATTTCCAGAAATACATTTCAGGTCGAATCGAAATCCAGTAATTTATGGAAAAAAAATCTAGAAAAGCACTGCCGTGAAGGCAGCAGCCTTTGCGCGCATGTTCAAATTCTTTGCCGAAGCGATCATCTACTTTGAACGAGATATTGCGGAAATAATTAACATTCTAAATAATAACGAAATTTGGAATATTTTCTTCCTGATATATCCGACTGTAAATATCACATCAAATTGAAATTTTAATTTTTGCTGTTGAATACTCACCCAGATGTCTGGGTTAAATTTCGTTCACATCAGACCAACATTTTCCGAGAAAAGAGAATTTGTCAAAAAAAATTTGAAAAATTTTCGAATAAATATTTTTTTAAAATTTTCTAAGAACTGGATCCACACGAAATTATGTTCTGAGTTGTGCATTTGTATTATTAAACCACCTACAAAGTTTTGATCTCACCGAATCAGTACTTCATGAGATTTGACCGCAAAACTTCAAATAGGCCTAGTTCCGAAACTGTTTGAACGATTTCATCCATTGACGAACTCAACCGAAATATTTGGACTCAAAACCTAATTTAGCAATTTGAAGTTGCTAGCGGACGGACGGCGGATGAACAGAATGAAATTTGGCCTCGGATTCTGCTTCAGAGTGTTCAACCCAATCGTTTAAGATCATTTTCGGCTTGAAATTTGAGAATGAGAGACTTTTTGACGAAAACGGTAAAGATAGCGTTACAAGCGCGTAAAAATAGTTCTCGAGGAATTAAGAGCCCCTTTTCTTCATGAAGTCGGTTAAAAAATCAAATACGATCTAGTTCTGTTGTAAAATAATGACTTGTAGGATCATATAGATCGATCATATGACTGAATGATTGTAATATTGTTAATA
Organism: Myrrha octodecimguttata; assembly: GCA_958510865.1. Classification (NCBI taxonomy): domain Eukaryota; kingdom Metazoa; phylum Arthropoda; class Insecta; order Coleoptera; family Coccinellidae; genus Myrrha; species Myrrha octodecimguttata. The sequence goes on from OY294061.1 coordinate 10,820,002, forward strand.
TTTGGTAATCGAGCAAAATTAAGGAGGATCAGTAAAGTGAACGCTTGTTTTTTAATTTGAACAAACTCATACATGAAGAAGCTCCTGACTTCACATCATTTTCATGTCGAATCTGGATAACGAACTATTTAATAATATTGTAGGTATTCGAATTTGGAAATTAATCATTCTCGTATTCATATCAGCGTATAATCCTTTCCCGTTATCACTTTTTCGTTGAAAGTATTGAATTTTGGTGTGAAAACTTTCTGTGATATATTGATGAGATTCTGCGAATCGAATTATATTGTGAATTAATTAGCTAACCGAATTTCGAGAATTTCAACGATGAACTCTCATGAAATTGTTGGTCACAAGTTGGGTTCCAACTATGAAGCCATCTTTTTTCCCGGTTTGCAAAGTATTGAAATTACTAGATAATATCTGTTGATTAGTTACATTCATATTCTGTGAACAATTTGAAAAATAACAGGAATTTGGAATGAATTCATTATGTTGTTTCGTTAACAACTTCGCCAACGTTTCGGATAATGTCTATCCTTTTTCAAGGCTGTGAACATATGATAATATTAATACAAAATAGTTGATTGGTGAGACAGATCCGTCGCTTTCCTCATTATTATGCATTCAACAAATTTTTCTTTATTTATGTTTGTGGTGATCTTGTCGCTGTTATTAATTCAAAAATGAGGCTATGTGATGTTGCTGTCAATCCGTCAGTATTCCTTGTCTAGTTGCGTGCTCTCATTCTTATTTTCACGAATGAGTCGGCAAATCTGTCCTCACCGCCATCAGTCTTTCTAAACTAAAACTACAAACTTAACTCGTTGAAAATACAGAAATAAACAAACACATATGTATACAGTTAAAATAGTTGAATAATCATAAAATGGTTAAAATATTCGAAAACAAATTACATTTTTGCTGATTTAACCATTTATACTTTTTCGAATATTCTGACTATTTTAACCATTTTATGATTATTTAACTGTTTACATATGTGCTTGTTCATTTTCGCACTTCAACGAGTTCAGTTTGTAGTTTCGGTTTAGGAAGAGTGGTGGTGAGTACGGATTTGCCGCCTCATAAAATAAAAAGAAGAGCACGAAACTTAATAAGGAATACTGACTGATTGACAGCAACATCACATAACCTCACTTTGAAATTAAGAACAGATCGGCGAGATATCCACGAACATAAATGAAGAAATGTTTGTTGAATGCATAATAATGAGGTGAACGACGGATCGGCTGTACCAACCAACTATTGTATTAATATTATATATTATATTTTTACGGCATTGAAAATGGATAAAACTTATCCGAAACTTCGGTGAAGTTGTTGAAAATTCAACAGAAAAACACAATAAATTCATTTCAAATTTTTGTTACGTTCCAAATCAACTAGATAATGTTCATTTCCTTTCAAATTTAAAAACAAAAGCTTTCTCGAATACACATATTCCCCGAAAAAATTACGAACGTTTCATGAAAATTCTTACCTGCAACTCGAGAAAGTGTTTCACCATCTGCTGAATCAAAACATCAGCCAGAGTTTTGAAATCCTTAATGAACCTCGGATTGGCCTCTTCTGGATTTTTTTGCTCAATCAATAACCGAAAGAGATGTTCATCTTTCCTGATCAACCTGGCAATCCTGGCAGCTTTTTCAGACAGAATAATGAGATTCTCCAACAGATCCATCGCCTCGACGAAAAATAATACTCAACTCATTCGATTCATTCGCCGACTAATTACCAGTTTTATCGAACCTTTCATCAAACTGAGCTAGTTAGTATTCACTATCTTAGACTCGGTTTGTTCGATGATATCACCAGCATAGAGTTGTATGGATTCGGTGTTGGTTCGGCTTAAATGCACGTTTCCTCACACGCTGTTGGTTATTTAATCAAATATTATGTTCTTATCAGTATTAATTAGCAATTCTCGTATAGTTGAACGGAAAGCCGTACGAGGAGTGCCGAAAAGGTATTGAATTGTGTGTCGGAAGAAGGAGAAAGCGCGTTCAGCGCATGTGGGATTGACGAAATCAATACGACAGAATCATTTCGGAGAATTCTTCCTACGTGGGAGCATAAATCAATTCATAAACGAGGAAATCTTCTATTGAAAGATTTAGAACTACGCGGAAAAATATTCGTGTACAACCTTGTACAACGGCATGAGATTTGAAATTGTGCAATTGAAAATGCGGTGATTATAATAATTTTAAGATATCTTCAGATATTTTATTTTATGCCTGAGCTGTCAACCATAGATGTAATGCAGTTTTACTTCATGATGAAGCGATTCCATAACCTTCTGCTCCTGTAAACCCCAAGCCGTCAATTTCAACCAAGTAATAGAATTTACTTCGATTTGATCTATATTTTTGAAAATACCTTCTGGTAAAATAAATTGAATATCACCAATAATAGGATAATATGAATTCTAATGAACACGCATAGTTTGGTGAGCCCAAACAATATCGAAACTAATAATATACCTGGTCATGACCCGCATACATTCATTGTCACAAATCCTAACCAATCGATTTGGGCTTTGTCTCTTTACTGCCGATTTGAATTGATATTCTGTGTCAAGCTATTCAGACTTTGACGAAATTGTCATTATTTCAGTTTTTTATGCGTGCATGTTCTGGAGAACAGCATGCTATTGTTTTATACACATGTCTGTTATTTTCAAATTTCGAGCCGAAAATGATCTCAAATGATTAGGTTGGACTGACTGATGACATCTGGCTGTACGTATGAGTGATTACTTGCGTACAGAAGATTCTTTCGACTTGAAACTTTCATAGTAGGTTGCATTTTAAAATTCGCTGGTTAATGGGCCGAATCGGAAAAAAGATTCCGGAATTATATAGTGATTTGAAATTTGAAATTTGTTGTCCTGATATTTCAGGAACTACTCGATCAATTGAATTGAATTTCGACAGTTGGTTGGAGCATGACAACTCAAAATACCATGCAGAAGTTTGATGAAATCGTATTGTCAGTCAATTGAAAAAAAAATATTTCAAAACATTTTTAGGACAAAATTTTTTGCCCTGGAACTTTTTATCAAATTCAGAAAAATTTCTGTTTATGCCTTGGGCTCTATAATTTACAGCAGCGTTCAAAATTTCAATTCGATACGATAATTATTTTCGGAGATACTGGAAAAGGATATGTCAAATTTAATTTTTTTTGTTCGATATCGTTTTTTTTCCGTAATAGCTCGAAACATATTGACCCGATTATGCTGATGAACAACCTTGCCCAAAATTTCGTGGTGATCGTGGCATTCGAAAAATTCCGAAAAAAAATGTATGGTTTCCCTTTCAATATTCTGTGATCTTCTCATCATATTTTCCATACAAATTACTGTATAATTCTTCAAGCTGTCATTTTCCAATTATGTACTGAATTTCAATTCGATCTTGTCTGTGTTGTTGGAAATGTTGGTGAATTAAATATTTGATTCACATTCTCATGTATGCGGCCTTTTAATAACTCCAAAGGTAAAACCTTAGCACTTAAAACAAGCGAATAAGTAAGGATACGCATTTTGAATATCAGCATTTTTCAATTTGCTAACTTCGATTAGGAATGGACCTCCAAAATCGATGCGAACACATGAAAATGGCTTCGCTTGGAACATTCGAAAAGAAGTCAAATTTTTCATCATCGGCTATAGAGTTTTAGGGTAACTTCTAAAGATAGATAGATAAATAGATAGATAATAATTTATTGGTACTTCTTTACAGAGTTCACTGTATTGCACTCAACCTAATATTTCAATGTAAATAATAATAGTTCTAAGATGATATAAATACTATCCCCCATCATAGTCAGAATATTATAAAAAGTAATAAAATACTTAAAGATGCAGGACAAAATATGAATGATAAAAATACCATTTCCCATCAAAGACATTTCATGATCACGTAATAAAGAATTCAGAAAAGCACTGACGTGAAGTCAGCAGCTTTCACACACTTGTTTACATTGCGAAATGGTGAAATTTCAATGAAACTCAAAAATTTTGAGAAAAAAAAATGTTTTTCGATCAGATAAATATTTTTCGAGTTATTGAACAATTAAAACGTCAAATGGCTGTAGCACAAAAACCATTCCGCAGATTTGGCCCATTAACGAACTTAACCGAGATATTCAGGATCTCAACCTAACCTGGAAGTTTCAATATTCGAAGTCTTTTCTTTTGATAGTTACAGCGCACACGATCGGCCGGACGGACAGAATCAATTTTGACCACGAATTCTTCATCAGTGAGTCCAACCAAGTCTTTTGAGACCAATTTCGGCTCAATAGGACAGGAACTCTTGCACACTCCAAAACGCGTGCGGCCGCAAAAATTCATTAATTTTTCTTACACTCTTTAGAGTTGAGCCTTTTCACGTCATCAGGTATCTTATTGAAAAGTTTATGAAAAATAAAATTAGGACCATTCTTGGATTTTTAGAGTAGCATGTACTTAGATTTTATGTTGTTTATATATCGTGTATCATAAACATGGGAATCACCATATTTGGAGAGACTCTCGCCATTATCATATATGCATAAACCATACATTCATCAATGAATATAGAGGGAAATGTTGAAATTTTCAGTTCTTTGAAGGCGCTTAGACAATCATCTCTGAAATTCAGGCAGGCTGTTATTCTCACTGCTCTCCTCTGCAATCTAAAGATGGTCTCCCTACTAGGGCAGTTACCACAAATCAGGACACAGTATCGTCGATGTGATTCAACGAGACTATGATAGGCAACCTGAATAACTTTCTTGGATACGATGTTATCCAAGGTTGATTATTACTAGCCGTTCCGTAACCTTCCAGTATCCTTCCCGTAAAATATTATAAAGTGTAAATGAATTGATGTACGCACACTATATGCTCCGTCATTATGACTTTTTTGCCTATTAAATTTTGACTTAAATCATACGGAAGGGATACTGAGAATCAACCTTAACGTAGCAGGAAAATATTTTTTTTATTATTTTAGACGCTGTTTCATTGCAATGGGAGATGCAGGTGAGACTAGGATCCAAATGGACTCCCAAAAACTTAACTGATTATTATTATGGTCTTTAATGCCTCTCAGATTGGAAGAAATGATTTTTGTTTTTTTTTGCATCGCAAACAAGCTTGTTCGATGCGAACCATTCCTTAGCCTCAGTGCGGCTACGCCCGCTAGATGTTCAGCCCCATGCAGCTCCCTGCGCCTTACGGTAATCCCAGAGTCATCAGCTTACAACAGACATTCAAAAATAGACATGAAATATGAGAAATAATCAAAATAAAAATTATGAATAATGCAACGTTACTAAACGCTACACTGTCAATTTCAGTCATCCTGACATAATATGTCACAAGTGTTTCAATTTATTCCCGATATTTTATAAGATTTATAGTGTGAAACAACCAATAATGGATCTACGGGAGATGATTTCCCAATAAAAGGGGCCTGTAGCGTTCTTCGTTTATCCGAGGAAATAAATATCATCGCTTGTAGGTCTGGTCCTGGTCGAAAGACTCTACCGGTCAGAGAAAAAAAAGCAGGATCAGAATCGAGCACCGTCCCTAAAGTAAAGTTTTAACAAATTATGAAATCAATAGGATATTCGTAATTTAAAAGAAACCGTTAAAAACAACGCTACGAAAAAAACAAAAGTCTGTGAACTTTTACTTATTGTTTTATTTAACGGACATCTTATGTTGAAGAATTCGAAACAATCCCTATGATATATATCTTACTACATCATAAAAAACGTCATCCCTACATTATAATGTTTTTACCAGTGAGCCCGTGTGAGTTTCCAAATTGACTTCTCGGAAATACCCGAAAATTGTTAAACATGCGCTTTTCGAGATCAAATAATAATAATAATAATAATAACAATAATAAATCGACTTTATTGGCACTATTCAACAAGAGTTAATAACTATACAATTCATACTAATTGAGAAAAAATCGTCGGAGCGAAGTTTTGTCATGAAGACTACTCTTACACTTAACTCCGCCGACTCCTCTACAGTGAATTACAAAATGAAAAATAAAATACAGAGTGCACACATATTGAATAGCATATGAACAACCAACAGCCCGAAAGAAAAAGAACAATTTCGTTTGATGCAAAAAAAAAAGAATCTACTTCAGTTAAACATAAAGGAATATCAACCCTTCCACTCATAAAAAAACTGTAAAAAAATTTATATCTATTCTCCAGCAAATAAAAAAGATCTAAGCTGAGACTTGAATGCAAAAAATGATGTGAAATTTCCAACATCCATATCAAGTGTATTCATCACCCTTGCAGCATTAAAGGAGAAACACCTACGTAACCCAGCCGTTCGATAAGCGGGAACAGTCAACCTATATGGGTATCTGATGTTGACGGTGTGAATACTAGACCTAGGAACCAGATGATTCATGATCCCATTATCAATGGGACTTTTCATGAGTTTGAACACAAAACATCCCATGTGCAGCTTGACCCTACTTTCTATTCTCAGCCAACCCAAATCCCTGATCTTACGAGACACATGATCAAATTTATGAAGACCAAAAACAAATCTGTAACACCAATTCTGCACAAGCTGAATCCTTCTTTTATGAAAATCATCCAAACAGGGTCCATAAATTATGTCGCAATAGTTGAAGGTTGACAAAACTAATACCTCTGATAGATTTTTTCTCATCTGAAAGGTCAAATATTTACGCGTAGAATAGAGAATTTTTAGCTTATAAAACGCCGACCTAACTAAAGTTGAAACATGCTTCCGAAATCTCAAATCTTCATCAAAATAGATTCCCAGATTTCTGGCGCCATCACATATATCCAACCTATCCCCGTTGAGACTGAGATCCAAACTGGCTCTGATTATATCCCTATCCTTTTTCTTACAATAAACAATACATTTGGTCTTAGCCGAGTTTATGGAAAGATTATGAGATTTACACATTTGCAGAATCCTCTCAAGGTCCTGGTTCACTCTAGTAGAAGCCAGATTCAACTCGCTCCCACTAAACCGGAACATCAATTGAACATCGTCAGCAAATGCCTCAGCAATGCAGTATAATAAGCAAGAAGAAATCCGCCATATAAATAATAAACAATAATGGCCCCAGTATGGAACCCTATGGAACACCTGCCCGGATTGATTTAGGTGGCGCGCACCTGCCGTTCACCAGCACTTTTAAACTACGGAATGTTAGGAACGATCTTATCATGGAAATAGCCGAAACAGAGAAACCAAAATATTTAAGCTTGGCACACAGAAGGGTATGATTGATCGTGTCGAAGGCCTTTGAAAAATCAAGCAAAATATGCAGTACAGAGAAACCCCTATCAAGATCCTGGAATATTTTATTTGTGACCGATGCCAGAGTAGTAGCAGTGGTGTGATTCCTGCGAAAGCCAGACTGGTACGATGGAAGCAAATGGAAATCATTAACGTACTGCGAAATCTGATCTGACAAAACCTTTTCCAACACCTTTGACAAAAGTGGCTCAAATCTGAAAAAGAAACGGGTTCCACTGTTTTTGGGAGCGGTATACCAATAGCGCACTTCCACTGCACAGGGAATACACCGGCTCCTATGCAGCTATTGACCAGATGCTGAATATACGATTCTATAACTGGAAACGCATGAACGAGCATATCCAGCCTTACATCATCGTCACCCACAGCTTTAGTTCGAATACCAGCCATGATGGTCCTGATCTGATCCAATGAAGCAATTTTGAAATGGAATGATAGCTCAGATCTATAAACATTGTTGCTATAATACGAAATCCTATCAGTACATGCATCATAACCTGCAATACCATTGAATGCTGAGAAAAAATCACTTATAGATTCCGCATCCTTTAAGCAATCTGGTATAGCCCTTGCATTAACCTTTGCAACATTCAGAGACTTTAAAGCCCTCCAGGTAGCTTCACTACCATCAGAACTAGCAGCCAAGAGATATGACTCCTTGCTACGTCTAATTTCAGCCAGAGTACCATTTCTCATTCTCTTATACTCATTCCAATCCTCCACAGAACCAGACCGCCTGAATGTAGCAAGTGCGCGGTCCCGCCTTCTCATCAACCCCCTGAGCCGCTCAGTCAACCAGGGCGCTTTCGGCTTAGAGATTCTCCTTCGTCTCACAGGAGCATGACTGTCATATACGCTCAATAAGATGTCATTAAAAATTTGCACTTTTTTATTGATATTAGGTTCTGGGTGAATGAGTGCCACCGTTCCGACCTCAAGTCGGAAAGGAAAGCTTTACTATCAAAATGATCAAAGTCCCTATAAGTTACAAACTTCTGCACCCTCTTTGGACTAAGTACGTTGCACTCACAGAACGCTAAGCGATGATCACTCATATGACACATGTTCTTCACTCCGCTCGCTCCTATGAAGTTGGCTGGACATTGCACAAAAATCGGATCAAATAACGACCTTGATGTTAGAGTAACTCTTGTGGGCTCCTGGATGATTTGATCAAATCCATAGGAAGAAAAACATTCAGACAAAGGGTTCGATGAATTCAGCAGGTTGATATTGACATCACCGTTACAAAAAACACAATCAGCCATAGGACACACAAAATTCAACATAAGATCAACGTCGTTAACAAATGAATTGAACTTTGACTTGCACTTCTTACGATTCTGAGGTCTATATACTACACCAATCACAATATTTAATATTTAATATTTAGCTGTATCCACAGATATTCAACAGGACTATCGAAATCTAAGTCAATATCAACAACTTTACACTTATATTGCTCTCTCACAAACACACAAACACCACCACCCTTACCTACTATATCGTTGCGGATCAACTTAAAACCAGGAAGTGACACATCAACCGAATTCACGTCATTGTCGAATCAGGTTTCTGTAACGCCGACAACATCAAAATTATTAGAATCTTCTATCTCAGTAAAGTCTCCCATCTTCGAGAATAAAGATATTGCATTTACGTTAGCAATAATCATAATACAGAAATACACCGAAGTTCAGAGGAATTTGAAGAAGAAAAAAATTTATGTCAGTGAAAATTAATGGAAAGTTTAACAAATTCAGAATAAAGAAAACTTTCAGAAAAATAAAGAACAAAAGCTACTGAACAATTTTCTTCCTACCAGCTTTCGGTATGGCTCCCGTGCCAGCTGTCCCCGGTTTGAGTTTAGATTTTCATCATTGATGAAAATGTTCGTAGACTTGAGCTTGTTTTATTTTTCATCGCCTTAAACTTGTATCGATAAGATGAAAATTCAACCTTGATAAGAGGGTTGTTATCTTTACTCAATCTATAAATATCATTGATTGCAAGCTCAGCCAGATATATACTGAGCAGGTTCTTCATGTTCTGGACGAATGAGGATATGATATCATCTCCAACCGCTAGGCCGGAGACAATGATGTTGTTTCTTCTCGAACAACGCTTCAGCGACAGCACTTCAGCTTCAACAGAAATATAATCCAAATAATCCATACAGACGAAAAATTCTGAAGAGATCATACCATTTGTATCAAAAGTGTTACATTCAATCCGTAATACGCAATATGGTTTTGTTGTGGCAAAAATTTGATTTATTTGAATGTGATCAATTCAAAATTCCTTGTACCTCGTTAAAATAATTCTATAATTTCCTTACGTGACACTCTTCAAAGGTTATGCTAGCTCCACCCTTTCCAACGTCCATGAAGAAAATCAGGGAAAGTGACCTTGAAAAGGCAGAAGTACCCTATCTTTGCCGACAGTCATAGCCTACGATGCTTAAGTCTTCCGCGAAATCGACAGAACTTCAAAGTTGGACGTCGCCATATATTCACCGTCGCAAGAAATTCTGCCTTCAAAGCGAGCCCAAAGGCGGTGGAGATAGCCGATCTCGGCCGAGTCCACAGAAATACTTGAAATGTCGAATTTTTACCGGATTTTCGTGGAAATGTCACTTTCTTTCATCATTCCTGCAAGAAAATGAAAGTGAGAATCGGAAAAAGGGGCCTGTTACGGACCAATTTCGTTTTTCCTCTTTCTGTTCGTACCAAGAAATTCCACATAGCTTGAACTAAGTGGTCAAATTCTTTCCTGTGGTTTTGCACCTTTGAAAAATATCAATATTTTCGGTTTGTTTCGGAAATTTATCAAGAGTATCTCTTGATTTTTCCGCAATGAAAGATCAACAGGACAAAAAAATTCGAAAGCAAAGTCTCCCTAGAAATATCCGAAAAATTCGCATTAAAATTACCCTTTTTCAGCGAAAGTTTTTCTTGACCTCCTGCAGTGGTCCCGGCGGTACTGCCTGTAACTCGTTTAGTATTATTGTATTATTATTACAGAATAACTAAGTGAGATATATTTGAATAGAATTGATGCTATTCCTCTGTAAAATGTTGGCTACAGCTCATAGTAAATGCCTATAATAATTGTAACGAAATTATTCTGAAAAATTTCCATAATTATGAGTAGAACTGAAAAAATTTCAATCGAAGTTTATTATACAAGTAGAATGAGAATAGTCGCGAACCCCGAATCTGAAAACAAGGATAAACTCTTGAAAATAATTTCCAATTTTATTTTGGAACTATAAATTCGGATCGTAGCGATTTTTCAAGATAGCGACATGGTCTTAAATAACTCAACAAAATTTCTACTGTCATGAAAGTGAACTGAAAAAGTCTCAGAAAATAAAGAAATTCTTGAACTTACTTCTTTTTCGGCCAGCCTGTGTTTTGGAGTTGTCCAACCACATTCGAATGCTAGATACTATTTCAGTATCTGGTGTTTTTTGGAAACTACACCGTTACTGCCTATGCAGAATATTCACAGTATGAGAAAGATATGATGTCACAATATGCAATAATTGAGGAATAGAAGATTTTTTTTAAGACATCAAAAAAAATCTTTATTGTCTCTTAGATTTGCATTGAATTGGATTGGATATTTTGGCATTCATCGTACTTGTATTGAATTGCTCAACATAATTCAGAAAATAGCAGAGATTAATTACAGCATAATGAGACAATATATGAAAAATACCATATCATGGATTTCCAGGGATCGTAAACGACGTGGGTCGTTGTTTTCGAAATAATGATTCGAAAACCCGACAGTGGGGAGCAGAACATCGCCCATCTCGAAAGTTTCCACTTTCAACAATAATATTTGAGCCGAAACTACCTGATTTATAAACGCTTGTTCTAGGGAAAAGCACGTATTAAGTTTGCCTGAATGTGTTTGATTCTCGAATTTTTGCCGAAACGGTCCTTGAAGGAGAACGTTAGACTTACTGATGAAGAATCCCATGCGCAAATCTATTCTGTCGGGCTGGCCAAATACTAAAAAAAATTCAGTAATTTGGAACAAATAATATTTGAAATTTTAGTTTATTTCCTCGACAACTCAGAAACATTGATATGATCGGATTGAAACTTGGTTATTAAATGTGAAATGACAACGCGCCAAATCATAAAAAAAATTTTAGCGACCGAGGGGGAAATCGAACAATTGTTTTCCTCAAAAATGTTCCTCGAAACAAAACTCTCGGCAAGCACTAAGTGAGCTGATTTCGTGCGCATGTTCAGATTTGTTGTCAAAACGGTCTTCTTGGCATATAGTCCTTATGAAATTCAGCATGAACCTTCAAGCTATCATATTCCAATCAAATAATAAATTTCAATTCGATATGATCTGTATTTTTGTAAATATTACTAATGTGTTTACGTTCGACCCTCGGCCGATCGTTAAAATATTAACATCCAAAAGGAATGGCATAGAGACTCGATATTTGTAGAGAAGATTTGGAACTCAATAACAATCGGAGGCTCAGTTCGTGAATGGGTGAAATCCACTGAATGATTCCCAAGATATATCTATCCAAAATCTGATTTTCCCAATATCTCCGGAAATACAGATCGGATTGAAATCCATTATTAATTGAAAAATGACAGACAGGTTCATGCAGAATTTTGTGAGGATGGGAAGATCGCAAAATATAAAATATTCGAGAGCAAAATCTTGCAATTTTTCTTCTCAAATTGCTCTGATTCAACAACTTGTTGAAATATATCACCATGGTCTCACCCATATCAGTCTTTTTTTGAGTTAACTCGGAAATTGTAACGATACTATACAGGGTGAGTCTTTGACCTTGCAGAATATTTTAACAGAAGATTCCTGCAGCCAAAAGAAACACTTTTTTCCCTTACCATTTTTTCCGATTCGGCTTGGTTAGTAAGATACAGACTGTTGAAAATCTATAAAAAATTTTAATTTTCGATTATATCTCACGAACTATCTCATCGAATGAGATGATTTTAGGAATATAATTTTTTATCGATACGATGAATGTTCCTGGATTACAAAATTCCATCCACAACCTCCAGTTTCTTCAATATGGCCATAACATTTCATAAAAATACCAGAATCCAACTTTAAAAAATAATTTGAATGCTATTCAACGAATTTTTGACCATTTTGGAAAGTAAAAGTATTCTTTATTTTTTTTTTCGTATGATGCGCCGTTTTCGAGTAATCTGAAATTCAAAAATAAAAAATATCTGTGAAATTCCGAGAATTGGGTACTTCAGCTGAATGCAACTCTGTTCAAAAAATTCACAGAATTCAATTTTTCCGCGTTGCCACGTCTAAAAGTTGAGAATGGAATCCTAGCATTTTTCATTTGGAATGATTTGTAAGCGGAGTAGCCGACTTCGGCCAATCGACAATGGACGTAACCGTAAGAATCCCACAACTCGTGCGTAAAGATCAAAGAGGAAACTACAAAATTCTTAAGTACCAAAATCTTCACAATAGGTTCAACTTTGCTTTTGACTTTGACCATAAGTCGAATGCAGTTCTATTCTTATTCCTTATGATTTATGTTGTTTAATTCTTACATTTTATGTATAAGTAAATTTACGGTTAAGTTATGTCCATTGTAAATTGGCTGTTAGTTCGAAAGTGGAGTAATATGAATAAGCTCACCTCAACTTCTACAATTTAAATACTCCTAATGTTCGAGCAAATTTCCACACCACTATCCATTCATGAAGCTTCCTTTTCAATTTTGAGCTAATTTGTGTAGTGTAATTGATTAACCTTTCACTTTTCCATGATAATGGGGATTCTTACTGATTTGAATGCAATCTAACTGCTGACCCAAATTTCTTGAAATTATGTACAGAACTTTGATGGTATTTATTTTGAGGTATTCTTCAAATGCGCTTCCATAACATAACAACCCATGGTGGAAAAAAACCACTCTGAATAAAGAACATTGTCCTTTATTCAAAGGAAAACCACCATGACATAACCTTTAAACCACGGAGCCACATATTTATAGTTCAGTTCAGAATCATAGACTTCACAAGTGTATACATAGAATAAGCATATTGTGTGTTGTTTGATTTCGAAGAGTTCTTTTTTTCTGTTCGTCAATTTGGCAACGTTTGTACGTTCATAGATAAATGAGGTACATCTGTTTTATTTATTTATGAAAATGAAAGTTTGAATGGGTTATGTCTGAATCTGATAATTCTTGGAGAAAATGAAATAAGACAAAAAAAATTAATAATTACGAATTCAAGATGAATCTCAGAGCTGATATGAGTGATAGCTACCCAGCAAACACTAAAACGCAGCAAGAGTACAAAAACTGTACAGCGTTGCTGCACTTGAACTGCAGCGATGGTGGTGCAGTAACTGTATCGAAACGGATCGTATATGTCCCGCGAAATTGGATCGAAACTGTACAGCTCAAACTGCATTCGAAGTACAGCTACTATACAGCAGTTGTGGAGGAGCTATGCCTCGTTGTAATGCAGTTTGTAGGTATGTAGTAATAATACTACTTCGGCTAGCTCGGCTGTATAACGAGACTCACAGGAATAAGACTCACTGCCGAAAAAATAATTATATTTTGAGAGATTGAATTGAAACTTTGCTCATTGATACTTAATCATTTACCATCGACAGATGTGAAAAAAGAGGGTCTATGACTTCCAGTTTATTCGGAAATTGCCGAATTATTTTGATTTTCTTATATGATGTGATGTATATATTTTTGCATATTCGTCATCTATGCTTTACTGTAGAAAAAATTCTGCAATTTTTTCGGTATCTAGATATTGATTACTTTAGAAAAAAAAATTCAAATTATTTAATTTTTCATGACATTTCACCAAAAACTCAGCATGGAATTCAAATATATAAAAATATACACAACATTCTTTGAAAAAATCGTTCGGCCATTTCCGGTTGAAGCGAAAAAGGATAAAATTTTCTATTTACCCTCAGTCGATGAAAGACAGTCTGTAGTATGCATGTTTAGAATTTCAATGCAATTACTCGAATAATATAGGTTTTTCGGAGGTGAGCCTGATTCCTGAAACATACTGGCTGTCTTAGGAGTCGGGTTAACTTAGTTCATGTTGAGCATATTACGGAATGTGGTTCATAGCAAATTCAACTGAATAAAATAAATATTGCACTAGGAACATGACTTTAATAGAAAAAACTAGAATTTGCAGAAATACCGGCGATATCAAACATTATAAATATAATATATTATTGGGTGACTCTCTCTCGTTCCTTTCTAATTCCTCTAAAATGAGTACATATTTCTCAATCATACCATGATGGTTGTTTCAATATCGGTTGGTGAATCATTTTTGCTCCCTTTGTTTTTGCGTACAGCAACTTAAAGTGAAGAAAAATGAGTTAATAAACAAAAAAGTTTTACCTTGTGTGAATAAAATACCTAAAATTCCTTCATTGATGTTAGTACTTTGAAATTCTGTTTCTTAGTTGGCCCTATCCAGTTCAGGTAGAGACCCAGATGTTTTCTTCTATTGTCCATTTATTCCAGTTCGGAAAGAAACGGCATCATCTAAACTGACTTAGCCACACACCTAATTTGCCTTATTTCGTTTTTTCGGGAATATATCATGTCGATACACTTGTTTTTTGCACTTGCAACACAGTCAACTTGAAACAGACAGTCAGTTCAAATAGCTTGAATCAAAAACGGCACAAAAAACAAATTTCCGTTACAAAACAGCATGGCCGACGACGACGATTGACAACGGCTCAACCGGCATAGTAGGTGTGTGGTAGAGCATCAAAGACAGAGACAGCGTTGTCTCATACAGCATCTCGATTTTGTTGTTCAAAAGCTTTACAGCAGCTGTATTTAAAAGACTGCATTTAGGAAAGCAGTATCACCAATGCAGAGATTGTGCAGTTTCAATATAACATTTTATATACTGCATTCCGGTGGCACTTGTGATGGAGTAACTGCACAATTGCTGTATTTTGTGTTTGTTGGGTAGATGAATTCCTCATTATCGAAAATGAAACCAAGAGAAGAATATTCAACTTTTATCGCCCACGAAATTTGGAATACCTAACTTGTTTATTGTACTATAAATACAACTTTTTTCACCAACTGGAATGTAAAAAGTAAGCTGACGCTTGTTTTCATAACAAAGTTGCTTATTTCGAAGATTTGAATGGTATACCTTAGGCTTGGAAAAACTTCAGTGTTCAGGTTTCCAGAGGCGGCTAGCCTATTATGAGAATTTATAATGCCTATATCTTTTTATCTAGGCCGAATCGGAAAAAATGGTGGAGAACAAATGTGTTTCTTTCAGCTTCAGGAATCTTCTGTTAAAATATTCTGCAAGGTCAAAGACTCACCCTGTATAATAGATAGAAAACATACATTTCGCAGTAAGTTAAATTAATCTATAGTATGACATAGAATGCAAATATGAGTTAATTGCATATTAATCACAATCGTTATATTTTAAGTTGCAGTTTTAGTGACTTAATTTGCAGAAAATTTGGAACCAATCGCTCCAACCTCCACGATTGTTGGAGCTTTCTCCCGAGGCAGGTCTACCATCTACCAAGGGACCGAAATCTCTATCCAAATCGAAATCCTCAACAATCTAGAAACTACTCAAACTATCATTGTCACTACAATCGCAACAATCTGTCGACTGCTTTGATTGACGAGTTTTATTGCCCTCTCTGCATACTATGCTGCTAAGAGCGCCCTCTACGTTGCTGTTAACCGTTGGATTATTTGAAGATATACTTGGCGTTTTTATTTTGTTGCTCTGTTTTACGACGATATTATCTTGACAGACTCCACTATTAAGGATTTCAGAGTTTTCTTTCGATGAATTTTTATTTTTCCCATCGCTGGTTCTATTTACCGAAGATTTTGACTTACAACTACTTGAAGGAATATCCTTTGTGACCGCAGCTGTAGGAGGAACATTTATATATTCGGAATTGTCCCGACCATTGGGTGATACAGAGCATTCAGTCGAAAATAAAGTGTATTTCTTTCCATCAGGTATTTTACTTTCAGTAAATTCATTACGATGTGCTGTAACCTTGAAGTTAAGAACATAAACTTCTTGATGGTTGGTGGGTGATATCCAATTCTTAAGATCAATTTTTTTATAGGGAATGTCGACACCTTCGTTACTTCGATCGGAATCAACTAACTTGTTCGCATAGCTAGCACTATCCACCCCTTCCAGCCTTCGATTACATTGATCAGTCGAAGAAAATTTCAAAACCTCCCCATTCGGGGCTCCATCTTCGATTGTTCTTTGATGTTTTGTAGTCCCATATTTCGTTAAACTCATATCATCTTCAACAACGTCACCAGCCAGGTGGGGGTTCTTATTGGTTAAATCCATTTTTTCAAGGACGATTTTGACATCACTGGGGGATTTATTAGAATCAACCATTTCTATATTTGAAATGCTATCACAGATGTTTACTTCTGATCTCTTGATAGTTTGATCATCTTGTAATCTTGAGGTACTGCTAAGAGTGGAAGGGCGTTCAATCTTTTCAATTAGATTAACTCCAGACTTCAATGTGCGATGATCGTCAATAACATTAATGCTGGTCTTATAATTGCTTCTGATTACTTCACCATGGTGAGTGCTGACATTGTCCTGGGATTGATCAACCATTTCTCTATTACCACCACTATCACAATCAATCTCTTCTGATCTCTTGTTCGTTCGATCAGATGAAAATATGCTAGAGTTACTCCTTAAAGTGGAGTTACGCTCTATCAGTTTGAGTATATTATTGCCGTCCTCAACAGATGTAAGAATATCATCCGTTTCGTTTGTGCTATTTCCGATGCTATCAGAATCATTATTCCCTGGTCTCTTGTTAGTTGAACCAGCTAAAGAAAATCTTGAGTTACTTCTCAGAGTGGAATAAAGTTTGATCATTTCAATTATGTTATCTTCACTCTTCAATTCTCAATTATCACTAGAATCTTTAATGCTCGTCTTCTGATTGCTATTCACCTCAGCCATGTTGCCATTTTCCTCTGATCTCTTGCTAGCTCGATGAGCCAGATATAATCTTGTGATATTTCTCAATTCAATTGTTCCATTTATATTTTCCTCGTTCTTCAATGTACGATAACCATCGAAATCGTTCATGCTTGTCGGGTTATTGATAATGTTCACATCACCATGGGAAGTATTGACACTTTCCTGAGGTTGATAAGCCAAAACCATTTCCACGTTTCCACAGCTATCACAATCATTCTCTCCTGTCTCTCGCAAGTTTCATCTGATAATCTTGAGTTACTTCTGAGGGTGAAGTCGGTTTCAATTGTTTCAATTATATTATCCTCATACTTTAATGGAGGACAATCAACAATGTTGTTAATACTCGTCTCCTGATTGCTAATATTCACGTCACCATTGGAAGTTTTGACATTTTCCTGAGATTGATCAGCAGCAATCATTTCCATGTTGCGACTTTCATCACATTTCGTCTCTTCTGATCTCTTGCAAGTTTGATCAGTTGAAGATAATGTTGGGTTAGACCCAAGATTGGAGTCATTTTCTCCCGTTTCAAGTATATCATCTTCATACTTCAATGTACGAATGTCGACGTTTTCCTGATATTGATGCAGATCATCAGTTAATTCCATATTGCCGATACCACCCGAATATTTCTCCTCTGATTCCTTGCATTTTTGATCAGTTGAAGATGATCTCGAGCGATTTCTAAGAGTGGAGTCACATTCTTTCTCATCAATTATATTATAACCATAATTTAATGCACGGTAATCATCAATAATGTTGATACTTGTCTTCCGAGTGTTGCTAATTTCTTTCCCATTTGATGTGTCAACATCTTCAGCTTTCTGTGAAAATATTTCAGTATTGGTATAATTTTCTGTTAGGGAGATCTCTTCGTTTTCTTTGCATGTGCTTTGGACAACCATGTTCAGCGTAAACGTAATTTTCTTTCTCACCGGCATTACACTTTCCATATTTTTCTTGCATTGAATTATCATACACTAATTCCGGAATATCATCATCATGATGCTTTTTACTCGAATCGAAGAACTCTTGGTGATTTTGTTTTTCTTCCTCGGAAAAGTGCTCATCGCTTACAACTTCATCCTTATTCGTACCGAAACAGTTTCCTCCTCGGAAAATTGGAAATTCTTGATTATACTTTTCCACTGAATTATCATCAGAACCCAGATCCTGAGGATAATTTCCGTAACACTCCACATCAGAAATGTTTCTAGATTCTTCTTTCGTAGGTTCTCCAGTTTTTCCAGATAATTCTGTCGGTTCTTCACGAACATCACCATATTGCTCTGAGTTGATATCTTCTTTGTACTTTCCGTTATCATCATCTTCATTAGAATTGTAGCTAATTGTTATTTCGGCATCGCTGTAATATTCATCTTCCGAAGAATCTTCTAAAGGAATTACAGACGCATATTCTCCGAGATCATAGTTTTTACCGAACAGTTCTACAGACTCATCATTACAGTGCTCTGCGCTAGAATTGTGCCCTCTATGGAATTTTTCAATTTCCATATCTGCTATTTCGTCCAATGATTCCTCGGTAGCGGTATCATATTCATCAACTGAGTTTTCACTGTATTCCTTTTCGAAATTACTTTCGTCGCCAGATTCTTCACTATCAGAAGCTTTTTCATAGGTAGGACAACAACTTTCATAGTAGTTTACCACATTCTTCCAGATGATTTTAGCTTTGTTCTTCGTCACTGTGAGTATTTTTTCCATACATATTTTCCGTAGCTCCGTCATATTTTTCTCCGATGGAAGTGTTTTCTGGGATGTTTTCATGCTTTTCGTATTCTTCCTCGCTTTCCTCGTAATGATCAGATGTTATAACAGAAACATCTCTCAGATATATTTCGACCGCAGGATTTTCTGTGAATGAATTTTCTCCGTGGTTATCTTCATTTGAGCCATTGTCACTACTTTCTCGGTTATGATCGGATGTTTGAATAGACATATCTTTATGGAATTGTTCGCTTGGATCAGCGCCCACTGACTCCGTATCAGTATCATCACAGGGTTTTTCGTCAAGATCTTGTACCGCGTATTGTTCTTTTTCACCTTCTCCTTCTGCATTTTCATCATCAGTAAAATCTTGGCAATCCGTATCATATTCTTCCGAATCGGTCTCATATTCGTTTTCAGAAGATTTTCCAGATTGTTCATCTGCCTCTTCTTCTTCTGGAATTCCTTTGCTGTCTTTAATATATTCTTGCGAATATGTATCATAGTAACTATCATCAATATTTTGATCTCTATATTCTAGTTTATTCGCCTTTTCTTCTGGAGTTTCCCCACTGTCCGAAACATAATCTTGCGAACGTGAATAACATTGACCTTCGTCAAAATCGTGATTAAAGTGTTCTTCAGAATATTCGCCATACTTCTCATCTGCATCTTCTTCTTCTGGAATTCCTTTGTTGTCTTCAATATATTCTTGCGAACTTGAATCATAATAGTGACCAGCGTCAATAGCGTGATCTCCATACTCTAGTTCATCTGCCTCTTCTTCTGGAATTTCTTCATCGTCTGGGGTACACTCTTGCGAACATGAATCATCAAATTGAACTTTGTCCCCATATGCAAATGTATCTTCTCGATCCTTGTATTTGTCGGAAGATTCTTCATTCGAAGATGGCCTCTGATCCTCGGTTGGTTTGAATGAACCTTCATTTTGATATGCAGTGTTATCACCGATTATTTCTTCTTCAGATGGATCCCCTACGGAATATTTTTCTGGTGAATGTTCATCAATTAACTCCGCAAAACTGTATGTGTTGGCAGAATAATTTATGTGACGAGCCCAAATTGTATCGAAATTGTAAGTCCATTTCGTGGTGTATGACTCGGAATATTTTGGGACACTTTGTTCGTTTATATCGTTCTCAGAGTCATATAAAGGTATATCCTCGAATATAGAGATATATACTTCTCGTTTTTTGTCCCAGGATTCTTCTTTCCATTTTCCGAAGTTTAAGCGTAATTTCGAGATGAAATTTCCAGAAGAATTATTTGGTATTGTAAAATGTATTTTATCGCGAGTCCGTGTATCTTCTCTAAAGGCATTATATATCAGAGTAAGATTTTCTTCCTGAGACATCAGAAACATAATCCCCTCTATCATGAAATATCTCCTCAATTCATTCGTGTCTTCCAAGTGTATTTTTCCATTATTTGTAGTTCGAAAGTTTCTTTTCAAATGTTTTCCTATTTTCTGGATAATTTCGGAGCTATCGATATCTTTCGGGCATACTTCACTATCAGCATCAAGATTTTTATCATTAGGAGTGAACAACTCCAACTCACATTTTCTGCTTAGATCAATACAAAACAAGCAGTTGCAGGAGAAATAAATTTTCTCTTTTTCGGAACCGATGCACACTTCAATCGTCTTGCATATTTCATATGTTCTTCCAGCGAACTTTAATTCAAGGGGTGACTCAGATACATTTGGATCGAAAAATATTTCTGCATAAGCAACCCCTATATATCTATCATCCAGATGTGAATTGGTTTCATCTTCTCCCCCTGCATTTTCATAATCAGTAAACTCTTGGAAATCACTATCATATTCTTTCGGATCGGTCACATTTTTTCCAGAAGTTTCTTCAGATTGTTCATCTGCCTTTTCCCAATCTGGAATTGCTTCCTTGTCTTCGATATATTCTAGCGAACCTGAATCATCATAGTGACATTCCTCAATGTCTTGATTCGCATATGATAATTCATCTTCTCCAATTGCATATTTATCATCAATATATTCCTCTTTGGAAGATGATTTTTCATTTGCTTTTTCTTCTGAAATATGGATACTAATATTTTCTTCGCTATATGAATTTTCGTTTCCACAGCATGGTCTTCCGTTGGTATGTTTATTGTTGTCGCTTAATTTCTGTTCATACATTCTTGAACGGATTTCGTTATCAGTTACATATTCTTCTACTGAAGAACAGTGCCCTCCGTTGTTTTCGTGATTTTCATATTCATTATGATCATCGCCCTTGTCATCATCAGATGATTCTTCATTTGAAAATGATTTCTGATCCTCAGATTCTTTGAATGAACTTTCATTCCCATATGTAGTGTTGTCAATAATTTCGTTTACAGATGGCATACCTTTGGCAAAGTTCTCTGATAAATGTTTAGTAATCGACTCTGCAGCACAGTATTTTAGATTATCCTTATCAAGAGTTCTTTCTTGATCATCTGCTTTTTGGGGAACAGTTTCTTCGGGATTTTTATTTCCTTCAGATGAAAGCTCTACCCTTGAATTAGCACCCACTATTTCCTCAGGAATGGTGCCAGAGTGATTCATGTGGCAAGTCGAATTTGTACTGGAATCACCCGTGCATGTCGTGATATCCGACTTGAAACAGTTCGGAAGACTGTGTTCTTTTCTATCGTTTTCAGTTGAGTAATATAAAAGTATATCCTCTAACATAGAGATATATACTTCTCGCCATTCCTCCCAGAATTCTGCCATCCATTCGATCAAGTTACAATATAGCTTCGAGTCTACACCTTCAGAATAGTTATGTGACATAATAAGATTTATCTGTAGAAGATCAGACATAAGCGTTCTTGAATCTTTTGTAGAGGCGTAATCTATAATACTAAACGCGCTACAGGCAACACCGCCGAAACCACTGCAGGAGATCAAGAAAAACTTTTGCTAAGAAAGGGTTATGTTCGTGAGAGATTTTCTGATATTTCCGGGGAGTCTTGGCGTGATATCTGAACGTGATAAGAAAGAGGAAATTTCGAATTTTCCCGTACTGTTGATCTTTCATCGCGGAAAAATCGAGAGATACTTTTAAAAAATTCCCGAAAAATAACGAAAATATCGATATTTCCCAAAGGTGCAAAACCACAAGAAAGCATTTGGTCGCTGGGTTCAAGCTAGGTAGAGTTTTTTGGTACGAACAGAAAGACGAAAGACGAAATTGTGGCATAGCGGGCCCCTTTTTTTGATTCCCACTTTCGTATTCTTGCAAGAATGATGGAAAAAAGTGACATTTCTAAGAAAATCCAGTAAAAATTCGCCATTTCATATTCTTCTGTGGACTCGGCCGAGATCGGCTATCTCCGCCGCCTTCGGGCTCGCTTTGGAGGTAGAATTTCTTGCGACAGTGAATATATTGCAACGTCGAACTTCGAATTTCTGTCGATTTCGTGGAAAACTTAAGCATCGTAGGCTTTGACCGTCGGCAAAGATCGGGTACTTCCGTCAATATTTTCAAGCCGAACCGGCGTTATGTTTATGTCAATTGTCATTAACATCAATTCTAATTTGCCGTCAAAATAGCATCCTATATGGAAGATACATTGAAATTGACGAAAATAAAGTTGGTAACGAATTGAAATGCATTTAGAAGTATCAATCATGGTCAATACTGCCTAATTCCAACTCTAACAATGACTTTTTCAAGAAAAAGTCGAGTTATCGGTATAATTTTAGCAAGTTATTATAACCTTATGCTACATTCACGAGAGGAAACAGTAAGTATTAACTACAATTGAAGATACTTTAACTTATCACAAGTTTTTCCAACCTGTTTATCATGAGGAAATATTTATTTTCAGATGAGTCAGATATTTTAAATTAACTGGACATTGGAAAGTTTCTGTATCATTGAAGTCATAAAGTGAAGAATGTTTAGAATGGGTTCAAGAATAAGATAAGAATCAGAATGCTTATCCAGAATTCGTCGAAAAAACATCACATTGCCATACATATTTGAAATGGTAGAGATTAACTCGACTTCAAAGGTATACATTATTATGTTATTTTCCGTTAGCAGATGCATCAAGTATGAAATTTTTGCAGATTTGAGATATGTGAGGTCGTGCTGTTGAAGTGAAATGCCATCCAAGCATTAAGCATATACAAAGGAAGAAAGCCTTTAAAGGACTGTAGAATGTTTTATGAATCTCTTAAAAATATCACTATCATCCCGCTGAGAATTTAATATATGTTGAACCATATCAAATCGTTGCACTGGTTGGATCATCAGCTACCAATACATCTTCTTCTCCTGCATTCTCAGCATCAGTTCATTCTTCGCAATCAGTATCATACTCTCCCAAATCCGTCTTATCTTCTTCAGGAGATTCTTCAAATTGTTCATCTATTTGTTCTTCTTCTGAAATTTCTTCGTTGTCAGAAACATATTCTGGCGAACAAGAATCATCAGAGTGATCTTCGTTAATATCTATTACCGTGTTGGGTTCTATTTCATCATCTTCTACTGAATCTACATACCCAATATATTCTTCTTCAGATTCTTCGTCTTGTTCATCTGCATCTTCTTCGGTATCAGAAGCATATTCTTCGTTTAATTCATCATCTTCTTCTTCTGAAATTCCATCTGAAATATATTCTTCGATGTCTGAAGAACATGAATTATCAGCGTTGGTTTCACAGTACTCTGTTCGATGCTTGTGTTCGTTATACTCATCCATTTCTCCTTCCATTTTTTTTTGAATTATTTTTTAGTTGGAATTGTGATGCTATCTTCAATTGTTTTCTGTTTTATAAACAAAGCGGATCTTACGAGTTCGTTTTCACAGCCACATCGGCAAAGAGGAAGAGAATGGAAGTTATTTAATTTTCCGATTCCATATTTTTTCAATCTGGTATTATTCTGGAGTTTTCCAGTTCCTAAATCGTTATATCCATAATCCAAGCTGAAAGTAAAACTTTGGTTATGCTTCAATTAGTCTTAGAGAAAATAATAAGAATTTTTCTGGAAAGCACAGACTTGAGGTCAGAAGCTTTCACACGCTTGTTGAAGTTCATTGCCAGAGCGGTTATTCATTCAGGTATTGATCCGGCTAAAAGCAGCTCCACTTCCTGATGGAAAATCTTTCATATGGTTCTAATTTTTCAATCAGGTACCAGGTTTTATTCAATCCGAAATGTAATATTGAAATATGGACACATCTGAAGTTTCATTTGATGGGAAAATGACGCATAAACGTTCAACCTGTCATTTTCAACCAACTACTGGTCTTCAATTCAATCCGATCTTCATGGAAATATTGGAAACATGTTTTGAAAATAAAATTGAAGAGTTCCCCCAATTCAATGATTCCGCTTCTTAACAATGAAAACATGCGTGTAGAGAATTTTGATTTTCCGAAAACAGTGTTTTGAATTTTTGAGAATCATTCCCCCAATATCTCGGAAAAACTGTAGGATCGAAATGAAACATAGAAGTAACAGGCAACGTGCAAAATTTTTTCAGAGTTCTGTTCTGTTAAAAGTTATAAAATAGGTCGTGCATCAATCTGCCGCGATGAATCACCCGGTATATCTTGCATTTTCCAATAATAATAAAACTCAGTTGACTGTTGGGTGCTAATTTTCAACTTTGTTGCAAAATTTCGTGATGATCGTGTCAGAACAAAATTTCCGCAACGAACAGACTGCAGGTTCACAACAAAACACACCGAAAAGTATCAGTAGAGTTAGTGTTGTTAGTGACAAGATTCTAGCGGTCGCCCCACCATAGGTGAAAGCACAGAAAGGAAAAAAAATATAATTTCTCTATTCTTCTGAGGTGAAAGTAAGAATCCGTATTGACATAAAATCCAAATAACGAGGCGGGAAATATAAAATCTAACCTAACCCAACCTAACCTAACCTACCATTTCAAAGATTGTCTGTATTTTATATTTCCCGCCTCCGTTATTTGGATTTTGTCAATACGCATGCTTACTTTCCCCACAGAATAATAGAAAAATTATAATATTTTTCAATTCTGTGCTTTCACCCATGGCGAGGCGACCGCTAAAATTTTGTTCATTAGTGTAGTTCATGCGGATACAACAAACAGACCTTATGATCCAGAAAAAAAATTCGAACAAAATTAAAAAAGTATTTTTCTTTGAAATAATCCTTATGGTGCGATCCTAACAAAATTTTGCGAAAAGTTGGGCGACGGTATTTTTGAACTATACTCCATTCAATTTCAGAAACTATCAAGTTTTTTTACTTAAAACTGACGCAGGTTGGCACTCATGAAATATCGGCAATATCAACCTAATTCTTACAGACGTTGCCAATGCTAATTGACTCTGAATAGTCTCAATGTCAACCTAATAATCACGCTTGGAAACTAAAAATGTCAAAGGTAGTTTTGAAGAAGCAGAGACAAAGTGCTATGTAGAATTGAAATCTGCTTTTTCTGACAATTTGGAATCAATAATTTATCACAAGCTATCCACCATTTGTGATATGTGAGTGAAAACCAATTAATAATATTTATATGAATAGATATTTATTTTTTGGCTGCACATCACCACTATAAGAAAGATTTTAAGTGAAAGAGACGATAAAGAATTTCCTTCTATTGGCGCACCCAAAAAGACACTGACTGAAGACTTCATTTCGAAAAAAGATCTGCCACGACAAATTTGGAATTGGAAAAATGAACACTTTCGATTGATACACTACTCACTTTTGCAAAGGAACATTTGGAATATAACGGAGGACGGACATCACTTTTTAAAATTATGAAATCAATTGGTTACAAATACAAAAGGGTGAATGATCGCAAAAATTTATGTGAACAAAAACATGTTGTTGCAGCCAAAATTACTTTCCTGCGCAACCATGTTCATATACGTGAAATATTTCAGGTACAGCAGAGAAAAAAGTTTCTTCAACATTCGCCAGGTCTTTGTAATTATTCAATTCACATAATATTATCTCAAATTCATTGTCTTTCCAAAGTAAATTCACATTTTGAAAAATACGTTATTACCAAGAACCCTATGTAGAGAGGAAAACGTGTAGTTATCTGACAGAAAAATGATCATAACCTAACATTTTTGAAATATACACGGTGAAATGTGTCAGAATGTCATGGCCAACCGGGATAGTTTATAAAAGTGAATAGATTATAGCATAGCTATCAAGTTTCAGTTCGATCGATCATTTGATAGAAAAATAATTAACGAATAGGTCGAATTATGTTGTTGCTGAAATCTCTGGCAAATTATAAAAAGGAATGTTTTTTGAGTTTTCTACCTGCATGATGCTCATGCTTATAAAATATCGTCATTTCAAAGAGCCACGAAAATTGACATATCCATTTTCATTTCATTGAAGAAATATCGGATTTAACTGAAATTTCATGAATCCTTGTTGAATATTGACTTCAAGACCTGTGCCAGATTTGATCGAAATTTATCGATTTTCTTTTGAAATTTTTATCGACTGGACCCACGCGAAACCTTGCTCGAAGTTGCGCATTGGCATCATCCAACTAATTAAGTTTTAATAAGTTTTAATTTAAGTTGCAGTTTGAGTGCAGGAGTACTTCTTGAGATATTTAGGAAATAGCCTTAAATTTTCAAATAACAACGACATATTTTTCTCCTTTCATTTCCGAAAGTAAATATAGGAATCAAACTAAAATTTGAAATACTGTTAAATACAGATAAATCTTATTGATAGTCTTCGAAGAAATTGTTTGCAATGATTTTTTTCAAATTTTCGAACGACCAGATCCACACGAAATTTTGCTGTACATTTAGTGTTGTTCTTTTCTTTTCCAATTGAGAACGATGTTTCATTTTCATCGCATCGCCACTTCCTGAGATATCCAGGAAATAACCTCTTAATGTTCAAGAACAACGGAATTTGCCATATGTTTCACCCTTTATCTCCGAAAATTATTATCCGATGAATTTGAAGCTCGTTAACAATGAAAGACCATGAAATAACCATAAAATAATGAATGTTGATAACAACATCATGCATCAATGATGAACAAAGAGGTGAGTTTTGAAAGAAATTCAATAGATCTGTCAAATGAACGTTCATCGCCAAGTCGAGCTAATTCGACGTGGGTTGAAATACTTCGAAATGTGAATATTAGAAGTTGATTCCATTCCTAATTAACTTCCATTACATAAGGCTTTGAGTTATTTCCCAGATTCCAGCATGGTTTGTGTCGATTTGAAACTATATAGGCTGACCAGAACAATTTGTAAACGTTTCTTGAAGTTGAAGGCTTATAAATAGGACGACATGATAACTATTACACAAGATGAGAATCAACGTTGTTTTTCACAATGATTGAGCCGAAAATGGTCTCAAACGACTAGATTGGACTCACTGATGACGAATCCGGTGTCAAAATCGATTTTGTCCGGCCGCCCGTGGATGCGATAACTGTGGAAGGGAGTGAGCTAGCATTGGAATGCCGCGGTTGAGTTCGTTAATGAGCCAAATCGATCGAATAGTTTCGGAGTTATTGCCACTTGAAAATTTGAAGATGTATATTTTTTTTATTTCAGAAACTACTTGAGCGATTAGATTCAAACTTGTCAATTAGGTGGAGTATAACAACGCGCAACTTTGAGAAGAATTTTGTCAGGATCATACTGTCAGTAAATTTTGAAAAAATTTTTTCTCAAAATTCTTTTCAAATTTTTTTTTCGGAAACCATTCATCATAATCAAAAAATTCCACTTTGACTTTGAGCTTCATATTTCACAGCAGTGTACCAAATTTCAGTACGATACGATCAAAAGTTTCGGAGATATTGGGAAAAATATGTCAAATTTCGAGGTTTTTTTCTCGATATCGTTGTTTTTCTCGCTATAACTCAAAAAATACTAATTCAATCCTGATAAAACATGGAAGCTAGTTTGAAGATGCTGAAAGACAACTTTACGCGAAATTTCGTGATGATCATGTTATTAGAACAATTTGAAAAAAAATTCTGTGATTTCCTTATCATATCATCCTCATTAAATTCTGTATTAAGCTTCGAACTATAATTTTCTGATGAAGTACTGGATTTCAATTCGATCTGATCTGTATTTTTGAAAATATTGGGAAAACAAAATTTTGAATGGGTATATCTGCGGAATCATCTGGTGGATTTTACCCATTCACGAATTGGGCCTTCGTAATTAAGGTCCAAACCTTCTCTAAAAATATCGAGTTTCTAAGTTGTTTCTTTCGGTGTTATTGTGTTTATGCAGTCGGCCGTTAGGCACTGCCGTGAAGGCAGTAGCTTTCGCGCTTTCAAATTCGTTGCCGAAGCGGTCATCTTCATTGAACATGCGTGCAAAAGCTGCTGCCTTCACGGCAGTGCTTTTCTAGATTTTTTAAGTTTTTTCAACTCAACTTTGTTAGTAGAAACTGATAAACATTTAAAAAACTCCTCATATCTGAAGGTGGAAAACAAGGATTAACGACAATATTAATAAGATACTGATTTCAGG
Organism: Myrrha octodecimguttata; assembly: GCA_958510865.1. Taxonomy (NCBI): domain Eukaryota; kingdom Metazoa; phylum Arthropoda; class Insecta; order Coleoptera; family Coccinellidae; genus Myrrha; species Myrrha octodecimguttata. Next base: position 10,848,655 of record OY294061.1, read on the forward strand.
TAGTTTTATGAGGAATTGGGTAATTTTTAACATGAAAATTCTAGGTATATTACTAGTTGCTTTTGCACGCATGTACCAATGCTTTGCTGAAGCACTGTACTTCAATTCGATCCAATCTGTACATAAGTGAATATTGGGAAAATAAGATTTTTAATGGGTGTTTCTACGGAACAATTGAGCGGATTTTACCCATTCACGAATTCGACCTTCGTAAATAAGCCTCAAATCTTCTCTACAAATATCGAGCTCCTAATTCCTCAACGGCCTAAACCTACTCTACAGATATCAAGTTCCTAAGTCATTTCTTTCGGGAGTTATTGAACGTATTTACGGTCACCTTCACGAACGATCGTGAACATGAAAACTTCCGAACGAAACAACTTAGAAGTTCGATATTTGCATAGTATGTTTGGACCTTAATCACCAAACCGAATCCGTGAATGGGTAAAACTCACCTAATGCTTTCCAGATATACCCACATGAATTTTATTTCCCCAATATTTGCAGAAATACAGAACGAAAGTTCATACAGAATAGCGTGAGGATAATTTGATCAGAAGATAGCAGAGTATTTGAGTAAAAATTAAAAATATATTTCAACTTGTTGTAATGACAGATCATCACGAAAGTTCTTTATCAGCATTTCCAACTAGTTTACAAGTTTCATCATGATCGAATCAGTAGTTTTTGAGTTATTCCTGAAAAATCCACGATATATAATAATAATTTTCAACAAAATATCACTTAAGTTCCTCATAATTTCCTACTTTTTGACTAGATAAGGCAATTTTATAAAATTCAAGGTATTGATACAAATTCTGGTACTTTCAGATCATGAGAAGCCTGTTGAGAAAGATAATTTGGAGGGATTATGTGCCCTGAATGAACTATTGAAATATTGGAATGAATTCTCAGCATTTGTTACTGGATCGTGATTGATTTGGACATTTCTTATATCTTATGATAGAATTTACTATGTTTGAGGCCTGGAATTAACTTAATTGTATATTATGATAATAAATGATTGAATATATGCATTTGTGTTCATTGGTAAGTTATTTTTTTCTGTTTCTTAAATACCGATTTAGAAAAAACCATAACAATATCGTATATAAATTTGACACTATTAACATGAAATCAGGAATCTCAACTTAAATTTCGGCCAATCAGAGATGATCTTAAGAAAAACCTATATTTGGACGGAATTATCTTGTTTGAGGAGCCGAGGCATCTTTAACGGATATTTATAAATAACGCGAACCTTATCATGTCGAGATTGTCCTGAAATTTTCGATCCCCAGTGATAGTAAATTTGTGAAGAAAAATGTGGGTTGACAACTTGAGCCGAAGTCGTCTATTCGATATATATTTTCCCAAGATCTCCAAAAATTGAAATCGCATCACACCGAGATTCGGTACACTGTTGTGAAATATAAAAGTTCAGGGTGCGAACAAAATTTCGAATGTGATTAACAGTTTGCAAAAAAAATGTTGGAAATTAGATTTACCCAACAAAATTCTGGAAACACTTGCGCGTCGATTTACTTCAACTAACTGCCAAGTTTCAATCTAAACGCTCAGGTAGTTCCTTAACTATCAGAGATAATCTCGATATTTCAAATTGCCATGACACCGAAACCGCTTGGCCGATTTTGGAATTAGTGAACTTAACCGTCAGATTTTGAATGCAACCTACCCTGAAGGTTTGAAGTCCGTAAGAGATGACAATACCTGCCAAATTGAAGCAAATACTTTAAATGGTTCAAGAGTTATAGCCATCTGAAGGTTCTGCCAAACGATGTACAGATACTCGCGGACCAACCCGTATAATGAAACTAGGAATGCATTGCATAAGAATAAAAAATACATCAACGTAATAATTTTTTGTGCGCATGTTGTATGGAACATCGTGCTATCGTATTGTCCAAATGTCTGTAATTGTCGAATTACGGGTGGAATCGAGTTTTCGGAGTTACAGACATTTCAATTTTCAAGGTTATCTCCCCAAACTTTCTGGGATGATTGGACCGAAAGCATAAAGACAAACGACGCGAAACTTTAACCGAATTTTTGATTAGATGGTACAATTGGAAGATTTGAAAAAAAAAATTCGACAATTTTTCTGGAAAATTCTGACGTTATTTCGCTCAGACCTTAAACTATTGATTTCAAAATGGTCTACCAAACTTCAGTTCTATCATGATATTGGAAAGGGTTTTTTCCTCGGTATAATTGTTATGGCCGAAATAACTCATGAAATACTGATTCAACCATGATAAACTTTGAGACCGTGATGCACATTACGTGCAAAATTTCGTGGTGGACGTGTTATTAGAAATATCTCAGAAATTAGTTTCATCGAAATTTTCTTTCGAATATTTATTTTGGAAATATTTACCAGATTTCGAATGAATTCTGTACAGACCTTGCACCTCAAAGTTCACATCAGTTTTTCAAATTACCGTTCGATCTAATTTCAATTTTTGTTTTTTTCCTGGTTACCGATGATATTTCCAGAAAAACTCAAAAATTAGTGATTCAATCATGATTCAAAAATAATCTTGTCATTAGACCAATTTGGGGAAAAATTCTAGTTTTTTTCGGAAGTTATTGTGTTTGCCATCGACCTTGAGGACGACCTGAAATACTATAACTACCGAAAGAAACATATTTAGAACCCGATATCTGTGAAGTAAATTTGGGGCTTTATTACGAAAGTAGAATTCGTTAATGGGTGAAATCCGCCCAATGATTTCGAAGAAATACCCATTCAGAATTTTTTTTTCCTAATATGTTCGAAAAAAAGATCCAATTGAAATCAAGTACTAGAACCAGTTTCATCAATTATAAATAGGAGAATAGCAAAAGTTGAATGAAAAATCAATAAAAAGCATTAGAAAAAATCATGAAATTCACATGACATCAAAGAGAACCATGGATTATTATGGTTTATCTGGAAGAAAATTGTACTATTTTAAATTGATATTTTTTCTGTTATATGTTGTATATTCTGATAATAAAGAAGCGACGTTTATTGTGTAAAATCATATTTTACGATCTAAAAACATATTTTTGTAGAGGAATTTATTAGAAATGGTAAGAAATCAATTAACAACAACAAATATTTTATCTTTCCGTATTTTTCTAGGTTTCCACTTCCAATATCTGGAAAATAGGCTTTCAAAAAATATAATCTGAAATTTCCCAAGATGAATCACTTAAAATGTCCGATGAAATTCCAGAATTCAAATTATTGACAATTACGTCTGCATTCCATATTTTTTTTTCTAGTAAATTTTGGAATAATTGTATTAAGAGTAAAAAAAATAATGAAAACTTTATAGTTCACTTTTCTATCCATACCTAGCTTTATAAACTTCCATAAATTCCGTTTCAAACTCCAAGAACTTGATCATTGAAACAGCCATGTCATGAAATTTGCGAGCTTCTTATATATTACTCTGTAATTCCATTAGGTTGGTTGAATATTTTACAACAATAATTTTTAAATAATTAATATTACATCAATACAATTTTGAAGAAATTTATCTTACGTTTTAAATTGATCAGTTTCGTTGATATTGATTCTAGAGATCACGAAAAAATACAGTAAAGTAATTCTCCTAAAGGATACTGTGCATTTTCGAAATAAAAAACTTAGAGGCTCGGCCGAAGGGTTTTGGAATTATAACAATATATTTTGATTATAAAGGAGGTTATAGTTTCTTGAGATCTTTGATGTCATCATATTGACAATTTGGTTTGTAGTTGGATAAACCCACGCCCAACTTTTTGCGAAATTTCTTGAGGATTTCCTTACAGATGGTAAATTGAAAAAAATTATATTCGACAATTTTTCAGATTTTGTCGAAAGAAATTGTTTTCTGGAAACTATCAACCAGATTTCAATAGGATTCGAGCCTTTAACTGACTATTCAATATCAAAGTTTCGAATTTTAGTTTGATCCAATGTGAATCTTCGGAGATGATTGTTAAAGAATATGTAATATCTCTAGATTATGTCCTCCGTATCTTTGATATTTTCGAAATAACTCAAAAAATAATGGAAACTTGGAATCTACTTGGCAAATGGTGATGTGCTAACTTGATCGCACAATTTGAAAGAAAATTCATATTTTTTTCGAAAGTGTATTTTTTTGATCCACTGATATCACGAAATTCTGCCTGAACCTCCAAGCTATCCTTTTTACGCGCTTGTTCTGAGGAACAGCCCGTTATAATTTCGTCCGATGTCTGTAATTTTCGAGTTTCTAGCCGAAATTAGTCTCAAACGACTAGGTTGGACTCACTGATGAAGAATCCGTGGTCAAAATTGATTCTGTCCGTCCGGCCGTGTGCGCTGTAACTCTCTAAAGGAAGGACCTAGTCTTGAAATTTTCAGGTTAGGTTAAGATCTTGAATATCTCGGTTAAGTTCGTTAATGGGCCAAATCTGCCGAATGGTTTCAGTGCTACAGCCATTTGAAATTTTGATTTTTCAATAACTCGAAAAATTATATATCTGATCGAAATGAAACTAGGTTGGAATACGAACAGTGTCAATGAAAAGAATTATCCATGAAAAAATTCGAAAAAAAAATATTTTTTCTTTAATTTTTATATTTCATTGAAATTTCACTGGAATTTCCAAGTCACCATTTCGCAATGTGAACAAGCGCGTAAAAGCTGCCGACTTCACGTCAGTGCTTTTCTAGATTTTTATTCAGTTACTTCATTTCAAAAAAAAAGTTATTGTGTTTACGATCGGCGGATAGTCCGGTCGTGAACTTGAGACTTATTGATATTTTTAAGTATGTTCGGACTTAATTGGGAAGGTTGAATTCGTTAATGGGCCATATTCGACCAATGATTCTGTAGATTTATACATAAACAATTTCAGTTTTTTGAATATTTCCAAAAATGCAGATAGGATCGAATTGGAATGATATGGTACTCGATTCAAAAATGATAGCCGAAGGTTCATGAAAAATTTCGTGACTAACATATGAAAAGAAGACCGCCAAATCTTCAATTCGGAAGTAAAGCTGCGTTTGACGGGGTAAATACATGAATAGATCACTGACCTCATTTCAGTGCGATTACAGAATTTTCCATCGGAGTTCCAGATATACCGGGTACCTAAGTAATTTCTTTTGGAAGTTATTGTGTTGTCTTGACTTGTAAACATTATGGGAAATAATAAAGCAGAATTGAAAAATGTAAAAGGAAACTCACCCGATTCAACTTGTGTACAACTAGCAATAAGAATCCTTCCAGCATATACGAGAGAGAATGCACAGTTCTGACGGAAATAAGCGATAAATGACTCATACAATATTGGATGTAATAGTCGAAGCGTGAAGCTCTTTCCCACTGCTCGTTTCGAAGACACCTCAGGATTATCCAGAATTTATACAGGAAACTTTCGGAGGTGAAATGGATAGGTAATGCTTCAAAAGACGACTATAAGATCACGATAGAGGATTATTACCCGAAACTGAAAGAACAGAATAGTTCGGAGAGGCGTTGCCTATTCTTAAATAATTTCATAAAGGACACTATAATCCAGTTCAGTTACATACGTTATTACTACAACTTTCATGTAGAGTGGGCAACGTCGCGTAGTTATCTGACAGGAAAATGACTATGACTTAATATTCTCGAAGTATATACGGTGAAATTAATCAAACTTCCACGGCCTATCGACTGACCTTAAGAACTAAATAAACGCATGCCAAATACTGGGTGAGTCTTCGACCTTGCAGAATATTTCAACAGAAGATTCCTGAAGCCAAAAGAAACACTTTTTTCCCTTACCATTTTTTTCCGATTCAGCTTGGTTCGTAAGATACAGACTGAAATCCATAAAAAAATTTAATTTTCGATTATATCTCGCGAACGATCTCATCGAATGAGATGATTTTTGGAATATAGTTTTTTATTGATACGATGAATGTTCCTGGATCACGAAATTTCATCCACATCCTCCAGTTTCTTTGATATGACCATAACATTTCATTCATAAAAATACCAGAAATTCAAAGAATCCAACTTTTAAAAATATTTTGAATGCTATTCAACGAGTTTTTGACCATTTTGGAAAGTAAAAGTATTCCTTATTTTTTTTCGTATGATGCGCCATTTTCGAGTAATCTGAAATTCAAAAATTAAAAATATCTGTGAAATTCCGAGAATTGGGTACTGGCTGAATGCAACTCTGTTCAAAAAATTCACAGAATTCAATTTTTCAACGTCACGACGTCTAAAAGTTGAGAATGGAATCCTAGCATTTTTTATTTGGAATGATTTGCAAGCGGAGTAGCCGACATTGCCCAATTCACAATGGACGTAACCATAAGAATCCCGCAACTCGTGAGTAAAAATCAGAGAGGAAACTACAAAATTCATAAGTACCAAAATCTTCACAATAGGTTCAACTTTGCTTTTGACTTCCATAAGTCGAATGCAGTTCCATTCATATTCCTTATGATTTCTGTTGTTTAATTCTTACATTTACTATTGTAAATTATTAGTTCGAAAGTGGAGTAATATGAATAAGCTCACCTCAACTTCTTCAATTTGAATACTCCTAATGTTCAAGCAAATTTCCACACCACTATCGAAGTATTGCTTTAGGCGCGTTACATTTTTTTGGTCCTAGAGGGTTGTTCTCCAGGAGCCCTACTTTCCCACATTCAACCACTTATAGTAAGTGCTCGAAATAAATAAATAAATAAACCATTCAATTGAAAATCATGTTACCATGAAATACGAATTTCGAATTTCAATTGTTTTCTAATCATTCTATGCGCATGACCGACCAACAAAGAAGACTCGCGAACAATCAGTTGTTACAAACTTCAAATTTATAATTATTTGTACGATTTTCATTTTATTACGCATTATAATATTAAGCATAATAATAAGTATCATCTAAAATGTAGAGTTTCGGATAACAAATCATTAAACGAAATATTGACGAAGATGTAAAATTTTGAACGTCAATATTCTGTGACTGAACGTAGTTCTTAGCCAATGAACTCTATACTACAGTTACGAAGTATAGAGTTCTATGTTCTTAGCACAGTATAGAAACTACCCAGTAGCTGCACTAATGCACTCCCTGGATTTTTTCACTCCGTTTCCGACTCGCGCATACTTCGGTGCGTCTAACCTCAAATTCAGTTTAAATTGGTTCCGTTCACTTTCCCGGTTTTTCAACATTTTTAGGACGAATTCACATGTTGAAATGATTTATATTAATAGAATTGGTGAAGCACTATGCCAAGCTATTGTGAAATGCAACATGAATACACCGAGAGACGAGGGAATACTTTCTATTGCTTACATTGGCGAACAGCAATTATTAGGAGTTTTTAGTGATTTTACGAGTGAAATTTCGTGATAATGGAACTGATCAACTGATATTCAATCTCAGATGATATTCATTCAAAACGATATAACTAAAAATTGCAGTATTTGACATTTATTATTATTTATTCTTATTCTTCTAAAGCCTAGAGTATCAACATCAGATTATTATAAGTATAACAACGTTTAGCTCATTTATTCCTGAAAACGAATGCATGGAATGGAAAAAACATGGGTTTCAGAGGACTTCTCAGTACTATTTCAAATAACATTATATCTTGCAAATTATCAAATTACTGCAATATTAGTCTACAGTTGATATGTCAGTGCTATCATAATCTTCAATTACATATTCATTATACTGAATATATAATACAAATGGAATTTAATCCTTGTGGTAGACGATCTTCAAATGAATACCGATTTCAATTCATGCTCACAAAATGCTTTTCAATCCATATAAAATGTGTTTTTATTATAAAGATACAACATTAGTGCTTTCATAATCTTCAATTGACTAAAACGCCAATTCGAAATAAATTACAAACAACAAAATGTAGAACAAGTTCCATTCTTGGGTAGTCGATCCACATCGGAACTTGTTCGGTTAATTTTCTGTCTTCCCATTGCCTATCTCGTTGACAACGGGATAGCTGTCACGATTCAAACGCTCTTCATTTCATACAGAAATCTTTTCAATCTGAATGAACTATCGCATCTTGAAGTTATTTGTTTTTTATCCATACAATTCCAGTGATGTATTCATCAGGTTTTCCATACTACAATTATTATCACCAAGACGAAATAAGAAGTTTCTCCAAAATAGGCCTCCATCCCAAAACTATATCTGTATTGTACAGTGGTGATTCGGCCCTGAATCCATTCATGAAGCTTCTTCCTTTTCAATTTCGAGCTAATTTTTATAGTATAATTGATTTACTTCTCACTTTTCCATGATAATGGGGATTCTTACTGGTTTGAATGCAATCTTTCTGCTGACCCAAATTTCTTGAAATTATGTACAGAACTTTCATAGTATTTATTTCGAGGTATTCTTCAAATGGGCTTTCATAACTTAACAACCCATGGTGGAAGAAAACCATCATGACATAACCTTAAAACCACGGAGCCACAGATTTATAGTTCAGTTCAGAATCATAGACTATACAAGTGTATACCTATAGAATAAGCATATTGTGTGTTGTTTGATTTCGAAGAGTTCTTCCTTTCTGTTAGTCAATTTGGCAACGTTTGTACGTTCATAGATGAATTAGATGCATCTGTTTTATTTATTTATGAAAATGAAAGTTTGAATGGGTTATGTCTAAATCTGATAATTCTTGGAAAAAATGAAATAAACAAAGAAAATTAATAATTACAAATTGAAGATTAATCTCAAAGCTAATATGAGTGATACCTAGATGAATTCCTCATTATCGAAAATGAAACCAAAAAAAGAATATTCAACTTTTATCGCTCACGAAATTTGGAATACCTAACTTGTTTATTGTACTATAAATACAACTTTTTTCACCAACTGGAATGTGAAAAGTAAGTTGACGCTTGTTTTCATAACAGAGTTGCTTATTTCGAAGATTTGAATGGTATATCTTAGGCTTGGAAAAACTTCAGTGTTCAGGTTTCCAGGGACGGCTAGCCTATTATGAGAATTTATAATGCCTATATCTTTTTATCTACAAATGTGTACAAAATGTCTACAAATGTGTTTCTTTCAGCTTCAAGAATCTTCTGTTAAAATATTCTGCAAGGTCAAAGACTCACCCTATATATACCTATTCTCTTGAGATGAGCAGTACATTTTTCTATATCAAACAATATGTGTCATAACAGTATTAGAAGTGGAAATGTGAACGAGGTACCATACATTTTCACGCATAAAACAAAAGCACAGATAAGAACCTCAGAAAAAAATCTGTTTCCCCGTAAAAGTGTAATGACATTGTTGTTTGTTACTGGAGGGCTTCTTTTTCATCGACAAATTTCTTCTTTCATATTCGATGCAGGTTGAAATCTTGGAATCACACCAGAAAACAAAAAAGGAGACGAAAAAACCAATATGAACTAGTGAATGATATAGTACTCATTAAATTGAATTGAAGTTCACGATCCATCTCAAAAAAGAATCATACACCGAATGAATTGCCTCGAAACCATCGTCAAATTTATATATTCGACAACGGTTAACTAAAATGTTGTATTTCCATGTGCATAAATTTAAGTTGAAATCTGAGGACTTTTGTACCTTACCAACTCAAACAAGTAGAAACATTATAAGTGGCGACGAGGATTTTTTAATGAACCGCAATAAACCTTGTATTTTGTGAAATAATAAGAAACGGAATTTCAAGACCTTACGACGAAAAACATGGCGACGGGTCACGTTGGACATTAACGTGAATTCGACCCTGAAAATTCAGAATGGTCGATATTCAAGAAGAGATTACAATCCTATTTTGTGTCGAATCAGATCGAGGACGAAAATCGAAAAAGTGCAATATTGTTGAACATTTTAAGTGAAGATGCTTACAGACAACTATATAACCTGTGCATTCCGGATGAACCAGAATCAAAAACTTACAAGGACTTAGCTGAACGGCTCACCGAGCTGCAGTGTTTTTGGTGCAAGATTCATATTCTACAATGCGAGAAAATCTCAGAATGAATCACCCAAAGAATGGGCCGCACGAATAAAAAGTTTAGCCGCTCCATGTCAGTTCGAAGTCGACGAAATGAAGATAATATTGCGAGATATTTTCGTTGTGGCATATAATAAAGGTCCAGTGCAAGATAGGTTGATGGAGGAAAAGAAAACTCTAACTTTTGAAGAAGCAGTGGAAGTAGCTTCTATAAAATCAGAGGTTCAACCAACTTCTTCGAATTGCAGTTTGGAAAATTTCCTGAAGAAAGAGACAGAATTGCATTTTTCTTCCTCTAATCGCAGGCAGAATCCAGCCGTCAAGGGACGCACGCATGGTTTTTCCACAGGTGGCGCAGTAGGAACGAGACCATCTTCGTCACATGGCAGGACACCGACAGAGACACAGCAGCTTTCTCACTCTTGAAAAGTCTCCAAAATGCACCGTGTGTGGTCAACGAAATCACGCATCAGTTAAGTGCTCTTTCAGAAATTGTATCTGTCATATTTGTAATAAGAAGGGGCATTTAGCTCCAATGTGTTATCAAAAAAGAAATTCTCACCGAAGATATCAAAACTACTTAGAAAGTGTTGATCAAAATTCATTATTCAATTTAGATTCAAATACTAGACCTATTTTAATTAAAATTTTTATAGATGGAATTTCTTATACTTTCAATTTAGACACCGGTTCTAGTTTCACAGTAATTTCTGAGGGATATTATTTCGACAATTTTTCTAATTATAAATTAATGAAAACAGATGAAATATTTAGTTTGTATAACGGTTATCATATTATTCCATTAGGCATGTTTAATTGTTGCATTTCTTTTCGAAACAAACAACATAATTTGAACATATATGTAGTTTAAACTGCTACAGGTCCTCCTCTGTTAGGACGTGATTTTTTTAGCCTGTTTGAATTGAATATTTTCAATAATAATTTTGTTGAATTTCCTCCAGATTCACAATATCTCATCAATAAATTTGAATTCGAGCCTGGTTTGGGCAAATATACCAAATGCACTATTTCAATAAATTTAAAAACTAACGATGTAACACCAAAATTTTTCCGCGCTCGTCCTCTTCCTTTTGCAATAAAGGAAAAGGTTGAGGTGGAGTTAAATAGATTGATAAAATAAGATGTTTTAGAACCCGTTGATTACAGCCCATGGGGAACAACTATTGTTCCAGTATTGAAAAAGGATGGTTCGGTACGGATATGTGGGGATTTTAAGGTTACCTTAAACCCTTTTATTGAAGTTGATCAATTACTTTATAGGGGGAGTAGAATACACAAAACTTTACTTGGCCAATGCTTGCACGAAAGTTTGTTTAGATGAAAAGTCGAAAGATCTAGTTACTATTTCAACCCACATGGGATTGTTTCGTTACACAAGAGCTCCATTTGGAATAGCTTGTATTCCGGCTGAATTCCAGAAAACGATGGAATCTTTGCTTAGTGCAATTCTTGGTGTTGTAGTTCTTCAAGATGACATATTAATAACCGGGAAAGATAGTTAGTATCATACCGGTCGTTTGGAACAGGTATTAAAGAGATTACAAGCTGCAGAATTAAAAATTTTGTTTGAACAAATGTGAATTTTTCAAGAGTAAAGTTTCATATTTAGGTTTTATTATTGATAAACATGGCTTGCACACATGTGAAGATAAAATTTCTACAATCAAAAATGCTCCTGTTCTTCGGAATATTACGCAGCTAAAATCTTTTCTGGGTCTGATCAATTACTATGAGAGGTTTGTTCCAAATTTGAGTAATATTCTGCACCCTTTGTACAGCTTGATGAAAAACAAATGTGAATGGTATTGGTCGCGAGAAGCACAAAGAGCGATTAAAAAAATTAAACTTTCTTTGATGTCCGCTGATGTATTAGTTCATTTTAATGCAGATTTTCCGGTCCGATTGATTACTGACGCCTCAAGTTACGGCATTGGCTGTGTGTTTACTCATATTTTACCTAGTGGTTGCGAAAAACCCATTGCTTATGCATCTCGGACATTATCGAATACAGAACAAAAGTATTCACAAATCGAAAAAGAGGGTTTAGCGATCGTTTCTGGTTTATGTAAATTCAATCAGTATTTATACGGGAGAAAATTCATTTCGGTTACCGATCATAAACCTTTGATTTCTATTCTTCACCCTAAGAAAGGCTTTCCCCAGTTTTCGGCGAACAGATTATGCCGTTGGGCGGTCATCCTATCGAACTATAGTTACGATATTGAATTTGTACCGTCTAACAAAAATTATGCAGATAGCTTATCTCGTTTACCGGAGCTCGAACAGAATGCCGATTAGAAAGATGTAGATGTAGACTTTATAAATTATTTTTTAAATAACTTTGATTTTCCCATAACATTTTCAAATGTCAAAAAAGAAACTTCGAAAGATCATCGTCTTTTGGAAATTATTGAATTTGTTCGTACAGGGTGGCCACGTAAAATTGAAAAAGAATATCTCAAACCGTTTCATAGAATAAGAAATGACATCGGTGTTGAGCAAGGTTGTTCAATGTGGAATAACAGATCAATTATTCCAGAAACCCTTAGAAGCGATATTTTGAATGATCTTCACTCTTCGCACATGGAAGTTGTCAAGATGAAAAGTTTGGCGAGGTCATATTTTTGGTAGCCGGGGCTAGATAAAAATATTGAAGAGTTATGCAACAACTGCGACAATTGTTTGTTGCATAAAAAAAATCCTAAAAAGGCTATATTAAATCATTGGCCCTGGTCCCCGGAGGTGTGGTCTCGTATTCACTTAGATTTCATGGGTCCATTCTTAAACAAATATTTTTTGGTTTTGATAGATTCTTATTCAAAATAGATTGAGGTGTACCCAATGACATCTATCACCACCAAATTAACGATTGAGGTATCACGATCTACTTTGACACGCTTCGGTTTACCCCGACAAATTGGTACCGATAATGCTACCACTTTCACTTGTAACGAATTTAAGACATTTTTGGAGGAAAACAATACTAAGCATTTCACCGCAGAAAATGCAGTTAAAATTGTTGAAAATTCTTTAAAGAGAGCCCTTGGCAAAAGTTCAAACTTAGATTTTAAATTCTTTTTGATCATAGAAATACGATTCATTGTACCACGGGTTTGAGTACTGCACTTCTTATGTTCGGTAGAAAACTAAGGACTAGATTTAATATACTTTTACCAGAAATGACACATAAAAATTCAGGTTTGAATGATCACGTTCTAAATAAACAAAGCAAACAGAAAATATATAATGGAGGAAAACGTTTTATAGAATTTGATATTAATGATGAGGTCACAGTAAGAGATTATAGAGATATTACTAAACCTAAATGGATTAAAGGTATAAATTTCAAAAGAATTGGAAAGACTTTGTATCTTCTGAAAATACCCGATCTAGCCAACCTCATTTGGAAGCGTCACTTGAATCAAATTAAGCGAAGGCTACAGTTGCCAGAATTTTCGGAGACTAATTCATCAGACATTTGACCAATTGAAAATTCAAAGAAGAAGGGATCAGGTGACTCTCCCAATATGATTTCCGATTTACCCCATAAAAGTGAACATTTTTCAGTAATGCGTCCCAGTGAAAGGAAAAACACGATAAGTGATACTCCTAGTGAAACGAAAAATTCAAGATGGTACAGCCGCTGAATAGGACGTGTTATTTCCCCTGACGCTGTGGTCAGTTTTGCCACACGCGTATTACCGTCTGATCCCACTATCAACCTTTTTACCCGGGCTAATGGCCAATCAATACGCCTGGAATTATCACTGCCTATTAGAACAACGTCCCCCACCCGTATTTCCTTATCAATCCAGTTCTTACGCTTGGGGTAGCTTAAAGCTCCCAAATATTCGTTGCGGAACCTTTGACGCAAGTCCTGCTTTAACTTCTGCCTGTACGCAAAACGCTTGCTCATAATGACCCCTTCGACCCTGTCTAAATCTGGAACACCGGTTCCCTTCACTTCTTGTAAAAACATAGAAGGAGACAATGGCACAATCTCTTCGTTACTTTCCGAAATGTATGTGATAGGCCGGGAATTAATGATAGCTTCGCAGTATATCAAAGTTGTGAGCATTTCCTCATAGTTTAAACACGTTTTTCTGAGTGTCCGTCTCAACAGTCTTTTGAGAACACCAATCAATCTTTCCCAGAATCCTCCCCACCACGGTGCCGAAGGCGGATTGAACTTCCATTCAATTTGTTCAATTGAAAGCGTTTTCGCGATTGACTCGTAGTTCAATGTATTCAATTTATTACTTAACCCAACGAAATTCGTCCCGTTATCGCTATAAATCACGCTCGGTCTACCTCGTCTCGCTATATGTCGCCGTAACGCCATCAAAAAGGAAGGTACATTCAGGGAATTCACCAGCTCCAAATGAACCGCTCTGTACACAGCACACGTGAATATACAGATCCATGCCTTCTTCCCACCTCTAAGGAAAATTGGACCCGCGAAATCCACGCCTATCACCTCAAATATTGAAGCATCCCTCACTCTATTGAGTGGTAATGGCGGAGTATTCGCATCAATTGGTTTCGCATCGTGTCTCCGAAAATCTACACACTTTTGTACGACGGACCTAACAACTTTTCGACCTTTCACTATCCAAAATTTTTCGCGGAGTATAGCTAGCATTATTGCAACTCCTGCATGTTTGAGATCTATATATTTCTCCCTAATCAAGCATTCTACAAGATGATCCTTTTCAGGAAGAATAATTGGATAACGAAAATCGAATTTATCCTCACGATAAGAAATTTTGGATTTAGTTCTGAAAATACCGTCATCATCCATAAAAGGCAGGAGTCCTTTTATTTTCTCATCGGATACGCCATTGAATTTAACTGACTGGATTATTTTGAAGAGACAGTTTTCAGCATCCCGACACTCGCTGGCTGTCAAAAAATCTTTCCTTCTACGCGAACCGGAATTTCTACAGTTAAATACAAATCTTCTGATCCAGCCCATTACCTTTGTCGCTTTCGAGAAACTGGAAAATCTACAAAAAACGTCTTCCCCATCACTACTTGCTAAACTGATGAAGATAGTATCTTGAATTCTGGTCTTTTTTAATTCCGACAGAACTTCTGTTTCGTTCACGCTTTGTTCGAGAGAATTTGGCCAACTTTCTTCATTCCCCTTCAGCCAATTTGGACCCTCCCACCACCGAAATTTCAATAATTGATCAACCGTACATCCGCGGGATGGCAAGTCGGCTGGATTTATATTGCCCGGAACATGTCGCCACTGTCCAACTTTCGAAATATCTCGGATCTCTTTGATGCGATTCGCGACAAAAAAATACTCCAATTATCTTCCCTGTTGATCCACGTGAGTACCGTCGATGAGTCCGACCAGTAAAATACTTTGATTTTCTTAAAATCCATCGCGTTTAGAACATGTCTAGTAAGTCTCGCACCTATCGTTGCTGCTAATAATTCTAGTCGCGGTATACTCATTGACTTACTCTTGTCACTCTTTGCGGGAGGAGTTACTTTGGTCTTTGCTTGTACGAAATGAAGCCGTACGTCAGAACCCCTTTGAATTCGCAAAAATATTACCACAGCATATGCTAATTTGCTGGCATCTACAAAAGCGTGTAAACTTACTTCCGCGTCTGTTTCCGTTCGATTGACGCCTAACATTACACGCGGTATTTTTACTTCCGACAATTTTGTAAGATCCTTGATCCAGACCAAAAAACGTTTCTTAATACCCTCGTTTACTTCTTCATCCCAACCGATTTTTGATGCTCACGCTTCCTGCAACAAAATTTTGGGACCGAGTGATATTGGACACACAATACCTAGCGGATCAAAAACGCGATGCGCTACCGATAAAATAACTCTTTCAGTTATCCCATCAACCGTTATTTTCTCTAAATTCGATACATTTAGAGCTAGCGTATCGTTTGCTTTGTCCCATTTCAGACCAAGTACCCCGCAAACGTTATTCAAACCGTCGTGCGTATGTTCCCATCCACGTAAATCGAAAAAACCTGTCTGCATCACAGTTTTTGCTTTATTTTTAAAATTTTGCAATTGTTCGAAGCTATCAACACTCGCTACGCAATTATCCACATAAAAACTACGCCTAAGCTTTGAGATGTGAAAGTATTCGGATTCAAAAATGTTGCTTTCACTTTCAAACGATTTCAAATAATTTTCTAAGTGTAAACCGATAGTCGCACCCAACATGAATGGGCTACTACAGACTCCAAAAACTACTCGAGAATGTCTGTATATGATCAAATTACTTTGCGCGTCATACCAAAGAAATCTCAAAAAATCTCTGTCCGCGGGATCGACACTTATCTGTAGAAAAGCCTTTTTAATATCAGAAATCACACCAATTTTACCTTCTCTGAACCTCAATAAAATGTCCACCACTTCTTCGATCAGATTGGGTCCTTTTTCCAAACAGCTATTCAGGGATGGACTGCCTGCGGACGCATCGAATATGGGCCTCGTCTTTGTCGTGGCTTCTTCCTTGAAAACTGGGCGATGCGGTAAATAAACACCCCAGTTATCGCATTCTTGCGCTGGTACCTGCTCTATTATACCCTCTTGGCGCCATTCTCGGAATATCCCATCGTATTCCTGGAATTTCTTTGTTTCTTGCAGCTTCGTGACCATTTTCTCCAATCTCTGCAAGGCCATGTGCTTGTTGTCCTTGAGTTCGGGATGACAATCCAACCAGGGCAATTTCACCTCGTAGCGCCCTTCCGGGTTCTTCACAATACCCCGTTTGAACGCCTGTTCAACTTCAATGTTGTGGTCCCTGCGTGATTTATGGTCTAAAGGGTCGTTTATCCCTATGACATCCAAAGACCACAAATCTTTTATGTCAACATCCTGCGTCAACATGGAGATGGCTACAACGGATAAGTTTGTTTCATTCTCGATGATTTTCTTCTTTGGAGGCATTTTTCCCATCAACGTCCATCCAAGCCGCGTTTCGATAGCTGTTAATCCATTCTCTAGTTGGTGCACTCGTCCCGTCAGCAATTTTCCCGCTATATCGGCGCCAATAAGAAGGGATACGAACTGCTCTTTACTGTCGGTGTCGCTTATTGTGATGTCTGCGTCCCGATCTTTCAAGTCTTTCAACCACGTACCTTTTTGAACACTTGGTACGTTAGAGCAAATTACTTGTTCTCCGAGCGCTTCAAAATTGCACCAATAAGTCCCATCTAGGTTTCCGACACGTACGTTGAACTTTTGGTGCGTCGCGACATCGGATTTACTTCCGCCGAAAAGCAAATGCACCATATCTTGGTGCCCCCGCGGTATGTAGTCCAAACTTTCGGCCAGTTCGTTCAAGACGTGAGAGTTTTGTGACCCGGTGTCGATCAACGCACGAACGACCACATCTTTCACGTCATTTCGCACCCGCACTCTCAGAGACTGCATGAAAGTCGCGGGAATTTCAGCTGACGAAGCTAAACTGCATTCTTCCGGAATATTAACCGCACTCACGGAGCTTTCCGAACTAGATCGCGAATTAGGACGACTTTTTTGTCTAGATCACATTATGTCCACGTGTCTTTTACCGCACTTTGAGCATTTCATCTTTTTTCTGCAATGCCCCTTCAAATGCCCGCATTGTAAGCAACGGAAACAGACTCGTTTTCTTTTAGCAGTCTCTTGCTTTTCCGACAACGACATTTTTTTTGCTTTGAAGCACCGCTCACTGATGTGGTTAGATTTATCACAAAAAATGCACGTGTCCTTTTTTACCACTGAAACAAGCAGATTCCGCGCACTCGGCAAGTTCTTTTCTGCTTTTCGCTCGCGTTCCTGCCTCGGATCCGACTTACCGCCGATGTCGAATCCTTTTACCGCCATAGATATCTGCAACTCGTTTTGGACCTCGGATTCCAAAAAGCGGATAAGTTCATCCAGTCGCGCTTTCGACACATCCGACGGTTTTCCTACGTTCGCATTTTCTGCGGAATTATTGGACCGCTGCCACACGCGTAATAAGTCTTCTGGTAACGAGGATTCAACTAACGGATAAAGCATCGCCGCACACTTATCCGTCGTAACGCCGAGAGTTTCTAACGCCTGAATATATGACTCGATTCGATCATAGAGCGATGCGAGGACTATCTTTTTCTTCATAACGGCGTTTTCTATTATCAATTGCAGTAGTTCCCTCACATACACTTCTATTTGAAGGTCTTCGCGCCCGAATCGTTTCTGCAGACCTTCGATGGCCTTTCGATAATTTTCGCCGATTGGAGGGTAACTATTCACCAACTCTGCTGCTCTAGATCCCGGCACCATTGACTGCATCAGGTACTGGAACTTGTCCTCATCACGCAGTCCAGCGTCCTCGTGAATCTTGCTGAAGAGGCTCCAAAATTTCAGCCAGTCCCGAATATCTCCGCTGAATTTGGCAAGCTCCACTTTTGGAAGATTGCACCTCGCTCTGGACGTCGAATTTTCACTGCTACGTACGCTTTGGGCCTTTTCTTCAATCGAGGCGATCCTGTCCTCGTACATGCATTTCGCAGTTAAGAATTGGCTCTCATACGTATCGTTGTCCTCGGCGGTCTTCTTTAGGTCGTCCTCGTCAATGTCTTCAGCAGTGAACTTTTCTTCTAGAATCGTCGTGGAAATTTCTTCTAGCTCCTGATATTTTTTCACCAGTACTTCGAAGGCTGCTCTGATCCCCACAGTACTCGAACTTTCTTGATCCAACAAGGTGTTCAATGATCTGAGTGACTTCGTGAAGGAAATGCGACGGATCGTCCTCTTCTTGATATCCATTTTTTCACGGAACGTTTATTACACCCAACACGAAATAAATTACCTTCGAATTCCAATACAAAGTCCTGTCACGGTCGCCAGTTGTTGAATTTAGTTTGAACTTCGGATATTTTTGTTCGCGGATAGGTAATTTATCTTGGGTGAAATAAGAGAAGTACTTTACCAACAGTCTAGATTTATTCAAACACACATAGATAAATCTATTTCACAAAAAAGTACCTACTCGTGTCAGTTACAGCAGGGAAAAGAGGCCCTTTCTGTCCGTCTCCGCGTTCTTATAACCTTATCCCCACCCTTTTCTCCCCTCTACAGGTACCGAGACCTTCCGCAAAACCCCGAAATCTTGAGGTTCGCAAAGTCGTCGATAGGGTAGGCGTTGCCAGATTTAACAGCAGTAAATGAAGATATAGAAAGCCTATTGAAGAGTGGATTTGCCAAACAAACCATCACGCTCAAAGAAGAACTGGAAAACGTACGAGACGAGATAAAGCAGTTGGGCGTTGATGTGGGAACTAGATTGGAAATCTGTGAAGGAAGACTCGCTAAGGTGGAAGGTGAAATTTTGGAGATAAGATGAAGGGCTTTGAAAAATAATATTATAGTTTCTGGATTGGAAGTGGACAATTCCGATTTGGTTCATTTCATTTTATCCAAGTTGAATGCCCTTTTGGATATCAATATGCTTGAAATAGAAATAAAAAATATTTATGGAATAGGAAAGGTTTATCCAATTATAAAAATCGAATTTCTGTCTTACCTGGCCAAGTCTAAAGTTATCAATAATCGACATACACTGAAGGGATCCTGCGTCTACATAAACGAGAATCTTTGCGAAGAGGATCGTGGCGATTTCAAACTACTACGTCAACATCTGAATTTGGCGAGAGCGGACAATCAAAGGGCATTCATAAGGCAGAAGTGCCTCATTGTGAATGATGAAAAATTTTCACTAGAACTGCTTAAAAAACTAACTGAACCAGTATCCCAACTTCCCACTGACGAACGACCATCAAATTCAACAACAGAAAAAGTTAACAGCGCACCTAATAGCCCTGCCCTTATAGCCCGTTATACACAGATGGTGACTGAACACGAGCATCTGTCAGTGGAGGAAGACTCCAAGATCACCAAGGAGATTTCCGTACTCAACCAGGTGCTAGAGAGGACCAAGAACTAGGAGATACGAAGCAGGACTAGATCACACTCATCGAGAGGCGGAAGTGTCGGAGTTCAACACAAGCCTGGAAATAGCGGAAGTAGAATAAGGAAGAATACCTAGGCAGCTAAGGTAGAGTTCTGTTATTCATATGGACCAATTTTTGAGGGATTTTGAAGGGGAAATTCATAAGACGGAATATGTGGCTAATGTCGAGAGTCTTAATAAATGTAATATAAAATCGAAGTTCAAGATAATTCATGATAATATAAGAAGTGTTCATAAGAATTTTGATGAATTCAAAGTACTGTTGAGAACAAACATTGGAAAATTTCACGTGATCGTGTTAAACGAAACGTTCACCATAGAAGACTTAGATCTTTATAAAATTGACGGATACACATGCATGTATTATACAATAATGGAACATTGAATTAAAATGATGGGGTTGCCGTTTACATTCGGAACGATTTGAAGTACACCGGAAAAAAAATAACAATTGGAGGAATAAAAGCTTTGGAACTAGATCTAATAGTAGAAAATAAAAAAATTATAGTACCTATCTGGAATGTATCGTTCACCACAAGGATGTCCGAAAAAGTTAAATAGAGACTTGGCCGATTACATTGAAAAAACTAATAGGTGGGACTATCATATTGTTTTGGGCGATATAAAAATTGATATTTTATCAAATCATGAAAATATTGATGAATATAATAGTATTTTTGGCTACCTCGGATATAAATCCTATATTAATGATATAACTAGGCCTTCTAAAGGAACTTGCTTAGATCATATATTTTTAGGATGTCGCAAGCCCATTGTGAATCAGAATCAGTCGTTTATTATTCGCACAGATGTCACGGATCACTATACAGTACTCTTATGTCTCGTCCTAGAACAAGTGAAAAAGTTGTTCAATACAAAAATTATATAAACTATCCGCAGCTGAAAAAGGATTTGGGGATAATTAATTGGGAAGAGCTGATGAAGGATAAAGACGTGGACTCATGCGCAGAATTATTAGTTGACTTAATAAATCGGAACACACGAAAAAATACAACAAAAATCAAGTAGAGTCATAGGAAATCTGGGAAAAACGACTGGATCACCCGAGGATTGCTCAAATCCCTTAACAAAAAGAACAATTTATACAAGGAAATGATGAAGGATCAATTCAACATTGACTTAAAAGAGCAATATACAAAATATCGTAATATTCCACAAAAATTAATCAGAAACGCTAAAAGGGATCACATGAACGCCTCTATCACGAAATATGCATGAGTAACGAAGTCGCTTTGGTCTTTCGTCGATGACCTCTGTGGTAGATCAAAACCTGAAACAGAAATAAATTCTATCATTAACAATAGAGGACAGGAAGTAACAACCAGGGAGCAAATCGTTGAGGAATTTGGAAAATATTATAACGAATTAGGCAGAGAATATTCCAGAGACTCCAGGAAAAGAAGACAGTGAATATTTCTGTAGTGAAACATGTTTTTTATTCCCAACTTGTACGCATGAAGTGAAACAGATGATCCAGTCATTGAAAAGTGGTGGATCTCCTGGAGATGATGGCATTAGGCCTGAACTGCTGAAGAATATTCAGGAAGAAATAGCTGAACCCCTCGTATTACTGGCCAATGAGTGTTTTGAATCTGCCAATTTTCCCGAAGTTTTCAGAGTAGGTGTAGTCAAACCTTATAAATCGGGGGAAAAGGACAAGATACCAAATTATAGACCGATATGTCTCATATACAATGTGGCCAAAATCTCGGAAAAATTATTGAAGGTTCGAATTGTAAAATTTCTGGAAAAACATAAAATTCTATCCGAACATCAATATGGCTTCAGAGAGGGTAAGTCGACGAAGGATGCGAATAGAAGGCTGACAGAGAGGTTATACGGTTGGTTAGATGGAAGAAGAGCTGGTTTGTGTGTCTTCATAGACCTCGAGAAGGCATTCGACACGGTCTCACACGATAAACTTCTCGATAATTCTATCGAAGTGGCTTCCGCGGCAAAGCATACGAATTATTTAAAATTTATTTAAAAGATAGGGTGCAATTTGTTAAAATAAACAATTATTCAAGTGAAAGGAGATCGATGGAGTATGGAATACCCCAAGGAACAGTATTAGGTCCAATCTTATTTCTAATGTATATGAACAGCTTATTGCTGATGGAAAAACAGGGTGAAGTTATTAGTTTTGCAGATCACACTGTCATATTATACGAGAATAATTCCTGGCAAACATTGAAATTGGAAGCTGAAATAGATCTTTCTAATATAAAACTATGGTTTGAGAGAAATAAATTAACAATAAATCTAAAAAAAACAAAGTACTTACCATTCGACTCTTATGAATCAAGTCTTCCACATTTGGGTCCTCTGGTTGTTAATAACTGTACAGCAATGCCCGAAGCAGAATCCATTAAATATCTAGGCATAACCATCGATAGACACCTAAAATGGGACATGCATATAGGCAATTTGGTGAAAAAACCTAGAAGCCTCCTATCGAAATTCCGATATCTTAAAAAATATCTGAACACAGGGGAGCTCATGCAGATATACAATGCCCTTTGTCAGTCACAAATAAGATATGGAATGATTGCCTTGGGTGGAGCTTACGAATGTCATATGAAAAGAGTGGAGGTGATTCAGAAATGGTTGCTTCGTATAATTTACGGAAAACCCCATCTGTTTCCATCGGACGAATTGTACACCATATCAAAAGTTATGTATCCTCACAAGTTGTTTATAGCACAAATGTTGGCTGACATCAGCTCAGGGAAAATAAAATTAAAAAAAAACTAATTGTGACTACGAAA
Organism: Myrrha octodecimguttata; assembly: GCA_958510865.1. Taxonomy (NCBI): domain Eukaryota; kingdom Metazoa; phylum Arthropoda; class Insecta; order Coleoptera; family Coccinellidae; genus Myrrha; species Myrrha octodecimguttata. The sequence goes on from OY294061.1 coordinate 10,871,477, forward strand.
CTAGAAGTAGAATAAACCACTTCATTCCAAGAGAGGGAAAACGTATTGGCCAGAGATGTTTCACATACTTAGCTCCACGCATCTATAGCATCATCACAGAGAATATGAAACATAATATTGTAGCGAATTCATCCGCTTCAACAAAAACGGAGCGGAGTCGAAACACGAAATTCAAATCTCTGAAAAATCCTATTAATATATTTCGCTCCGCTCTGAAAAATGACTTGACTCGATTCGACTCTCTCTCCGATCCATCTGCATATCACCGCTAAGAAGATATCTGGTTTACTACCCTCGACGACTTCCGTCCTCTCGTCATCCCCGACTGTAACCCGGCGCCAGCGAAGGACTACCTGCCGCCACTCCAGAAGATTTATAACCAGAATTGTTAGCCTGCCTTTTCAACAATTTTATTGCCTTTCGAATTCACTTTTGTTGTAACACTCGACAGAAAAATAAACAGGCTAATATGTTTTCTTTATTGTGTGTTTGATTCCACAGAACAGACGACCCCACAATATAATGCACAAAAAGAAATGAAAGTATTTGACTAAAAACTGGGTGATTGATAAAGGAAGGAAATATTTCAAATCCATAATCGATCCACGATAGGACAGAATACCTTGCATCATGTGAATAATGTCTTTGCTGTACTTACCTCAAATCTACCTGTGATTAATTTTTTTTATCAGCTGGTAGATTTCTCAAGGTTCTCAACACTTCTGAAGACTTTGTTTTATTATTTATTAGTTTCAATGTTAATTTCATATATTGGATTATAATTAAGAATTATATTTAATTTCAAATAGGTAATACTGTATGTGTAATAATGTTAATTGTATATCGCGAAGAGGCGAAAGCCTCTGCGATTAATGTTTATGCCAATAAACTTCGTTATTATTTCAATCTGGGTATTTTAGAATCCGGATATAAGACATAAGCCAAAGCTGCGGTACGAAGAGTGGTAGGGTCAGCACCCCATGAAGAACCAGCTAGTTTTTGAAGATTATTATTCCTAGATTTTAACTTCATGCGTAAGTTCTCCAAATGGGCCTTGAAATTTAAAGAAAAATCTATTTTCACTCCAAGATATTCAGGAGTGAAATTATGTTTTTGAACGGCATTATTAAAAGTAACTTTCAAAGTTTTGAACTTCTGTTAATTATTCAAATGAAAACAAGAGACTTTTGCTTTATTAGAATTTGGACATGAACGCCACTCAACAAAATAATTCTTCAAAATTTCTAGAGCAGTATTTAGGGTGTTTTCAATTACTTCAAAATCAGAGTAAGGAAAAGCCAGAGCAATATCATCTGCTTGGATGAATTTCTCTGAAGAAGTTGCTAGAATATCACATAAATATGAATTTAATAAAAGGGAAGCTAGAACTGATCCTTGTGGGAGTCCATTATTCAAAGTTCTGAACCTACTACTAACATCATCAACAAAAACACGGAGTCTTCTGTCAGATAACATATTTTCAATGAATCGAATTACTATTCCACATTTGAATAAAAAGATCTGTTACTTCCTAGTTCGTTTATTGGTGACTAGTTTCACCCAAAAACATCTGAGCATCATCAGACCAGTCCCACTAAAAATCACAAAATACAAGAGTTTCGACATTACATATTACACACCAATATTCCCTCACCTGAACTCTCAACCAGATTCGTCAATAATTATTAAAAAGGTACAGGTATTATTCTCAGTACAAAACTTCAACATAATCTCATCTATAATTTCTTATTCTCTTGAGATGGCTACAACTAACATAGAAAACAAAAAACTGGAATCACAGAAACAATACAGATCTTTTTTCTTTGACATATTATTCTACAATAAACATTTCATCAGACAATCATTACCAAAATCCATCTGAGCATTCAACATCAAACTATCATTAAATTTTTTGTGTTTTAAAATTTCAAATTTTTCTAAACCATCAATGATCCAACCACTAACATTAGCATGCAAGATATCAAAATTATCCTCTTTTTTAAATTCATGTTGATACTCATATAAGTGGTTTCCAAAATGCGAGCTGTCATAGTTATTTCCTAACCTTAAAATTCTCAAATGTTCTCTTATTCTCTGTTCAAAAGTCCTCACTGTTCTTCCTATATAATAAGCCCCACATGTGTTACATGTCAACCTATATACTCCGTTCCTGGTCAGTTTATCATCTTTGTCCCTATTATTCATCAATATATTCCCAATACTATTTGTTGGTTTGCAAGATATTTTCATGGTGGATGCTCTTTCTGAAATCCTTTTTTTCATTTTTGATGAGATTGTTCCAACATATGATAGCGGAATGAACTTCTTATTTTCTTGATTATTCTGTGTTATAAAGTGTTCTTGAATGATTTTTTTTTCTGCATCTTACCCTTCAGAATCTTCTCCACCACATCTTCCCTGAAACCATTAATTCTCGCTATTTATTTTATAATTTTTAGTTCATCATTGAATTTATCATTATTCATAGGAACATTCAATAGTCTCTCCAACAAGCTATGCAAATTAGCCACCTTGTGTGTGTAACTATGTTGTGATTCTGTTGAAATTGAAATGCCTGTTTGAGTTGGTTTTCTATATATTCCAAAAAAATGTTTTCCCTCTTTTATCTCAATTTCCAAGTCCAAAAAGTCTACTTTGTTACCAAAGCCCTCCTCTTTAAACTTAATAGATTGAACCCGACTATTAACGTACTCTAAAAATTCATCAAGTTCTTTTTCTGTTCCCTTCCACAACATTATGGTGTCATCTACATATCTGTGATAATAAACTATTAGAGCTACATAAGGATTATTCTTAAATATGTGTTCACCCTCAAAATGATCCATGTACTTATCTGCCAATATTGGAGCGACAGGATTCCCCATACCTAATCCATTCAGCTGTTCGTATATTTTACCATTGAAAATAAAGAAGTTCTGACCAACACACATTTTTAAAAGACGATTCACTGCATTCACCATTTGATCACTCATTTCCGTATCAGTTAGTTCTTCTTCAACTATATTCAATATTTCATCTCTAGGAACATTTGTATATAAATTTTCTATATCCATTGTCACAATCTTATAATTATCTACTACTTGTACATCTTTAATCTTGTTAATAAGGTCCAAAGAGTTTTTTACAGTATGTGAAGCAATAAATTTTGTATTGCTTTTTAATATCTTATTCAACCATTTAGCTATATCATATGTAGGACTCTTGATATGCGAAACCACTGGTCTAATTGGGATTTCCTCTAATATCTCACTTTTATGAATCTTCAATAAACCGTACAGTTTTGGTAATTTAGTATTATCTATTTTGAAACTTCTTAAAAATTCCAAATCTACACCATCAGATAATTCTTTAAGAGTATTTTTATTTCTCTGTATGATTGTTGAAATAGATATTTTCTTTTCTATTATCTGATTTTTAGCTATGAATTCAGAAACCTTCCCAACATAATCTTCTCTTTTCAACAATGTGATGCTATTGCCTTTATCTGCCCTTGTCAATACAACATCTTTTTCTTTCATCTTTCTCTGAATGGATCTCAAAGTTTTTTCATCATTACTTCTCTTCATTTTTCTGTTCTTAATCCTATTGGCTTCTTTTCTAATCAATGGTTTTATTTCATCCCTTACTTCATCCTTGTTGACAATTTCTTTTTCTATTGTCTTCTCTTGTCTATATGGCTAAGTTGGTAGTTGAGGTAGAGAAGACAATAGAAAAAGAAATTGTCAACAAGGATGAAGGAAGAGATGAAATAAAACCATTGTTTAGAAAAGAAGCCAATAGGATTAAGAACAGAAAAATGAAGAGAAGTAATGATGAAAAAAACTTTGAGATCCATTCAGAGAAAGATGAAAGAAAAAGATGTTGTATTGACAAGGGCAGATAAAGGTAATAGCATCACATTGTTGAAAAGAGAAGATTATGTTGGGATAGTTTCTGAATTCATAGCTAAAAATCAGATAATAGAAAAGAAAATATCTATTTCAACAATCATACAGAGAAATAAAAATACTCTAAAAGAATTATCTGATGGTGTAGATTTGGAATTTTTAAGAAGTTTCAAAATAGATAATACTATTATAAATTACCAAAACTGTACGGTTTATTGAAGATTCATAAAAGTGAGATATTAGAGGAAATCCCAATTAGACCAGTGGTTTCGCGTATCAAGAGTCCTACATACGATATAGCTAAATGGTTGAATAAGATATTAAAAAGCAATACAAAATTTATTGCTTCACATACTGTAAAAAACTCTTTGGACCTTATTAACAAGATTAAAGATGTACAAGTAGTAGATAATTATAAGATTGTGACAATGGATATAGAAAATTTATATACAAATGTTCCTAGAGATGAAATATTGAATATAGTTGAAGAAGAACTAACTGATACGGAAATGAGTGATCAAATGGTGAATGCAGTGAATCGTCTTTTAAAAATGTGTGTTGGTCAGAACTTCTTTATTTTCAATGGTAAAATATACGAACAGCTGAATGGATTAGGTATGGGGAATCCTGTCGCTCCAATATTGGCAGATAAGTACATGGATCATTTTGAGGGTGAACACATATTTAAGAATAATCCTTATGTAGCTCTAATAGTTTATTATCACAGATATGTAGATGACACCAAAATGTTGTGGAAGGGAACAGAAAAAGAACTTGATGAATTTTTAGAGTACGTTAATAGTCGGGTTCAATCTATTAAGTTTAAAAAGGAGGGCTTTGGTAACAAAGTAGACTTTTTGGACTTGGAAATTGGGATAAAAGAGGAAAAACATTTTTTTGGAATATATAGAAAGCCAACTCAAACAGGCATTGTTGGAGAGACTATTGAATGTTCCTATGAATAATGATAAATTCAATGATGAACTAAAAATTATAAAACAAATAGCGAGAATTTATGGTTTCAGGGAAGATGTGGTGGAGAAGATTCTGAAGGGTAAGATGCAGAAAAAAAAAATCATTCAAGAACACTTTATAACACAGAATAATCAAGAAAATAAGAAGTTCATTCCGCTATCATATGTTGGAACAATCTCATCAAAAATGAAAAAAAGATTTCAGAAAGAGCATCCACCATGAAAATATCTTTCAAACCAACAAATAGTATTGGGAATATATTGATGAATAATAGGGACAAAGATGATAAACTGACCAGGAACGGAGTATATAGGTTGACATGTAACACATGTTGGGCTTATTAAATAGGAAGAACAGTGAGGACTTTTGAACAGAGAATAAGAGAACATTTGAGAATTTTAAGGTTAGGAAATAACTATGACAGCTCGCATTTTGGAAACCACTTATATGAGTATCAACATGAATTTAAAAAAGAGGATAATTTTGATATCTTGCATGCTAATGTTAGTGGTTGGATCATTGATGGTTTAGAAAAATTTGAAATTTTAAAACACAAAAAATTTAATGATAGTTTGATGTTGAATGCTCAGATGGATTTTGGTAATGATCGTCTGATGAAATGTTTATTGTAGAATAAAATGTCAAAGAAAAAAGATCTGTATTGTTTCTGTGATTCCAGTTTTTTGTTTTCTATGTTAGTTGTAGCCATCTTAAGAGAATAAGAAATTGTAGATGAGATTATGTTGAAGTTTTGTACTGAGAATAATACCTGTACCTTTTTAGTAATTATTGACGAATCTGGTTGAGAGTTCAGGTGAGGGAATATTGGTGTGTAATATGTAATGTCGAAACTCTTGTATTTTGTGATTTTTAGTGGGACTGGTCTGATGATGCTCAGATGTTCTTGAGTGAAACTAGTCACCAATAAACGAACTAGGAAGTAACAGATCTTTTTATTTAATTTCACATACACATTTCAGATATTTATGAAGTTTGAATATCAAACCATCTTTCCACACCGTATCGTAAGCTGCTGAAAGATCCACAAATACAGCCCCCGTTTTCATCTTTTACTTGAATCCTGATTCAATGGAAGTAGCGAGACTTATAACTTGATCAGAACAATTTATATTTTTCCTAAACCCACCTCGACAATTTTGCAGAATACCTTCAACAGATGATTCTATCTTAAATGAAATTAATCTCTCTAAAATTTTGAAAGGTACACTCAATAAACTTATAGGCCTATAACTATTTGGGTCTGATGAATTATCTAGATTTCAGAATTGCCTTACGAAATTCAGTTGAAATGTTTCCAGAATTCAAAATATCATTATAAAAAGGTAATAACCAAGATAATGCCTTTTTACCCAAATGTTTTATGAACTCAGGTACTGAAAAAAACCAACGAAACTTGACATATTTATTCCCAAATATCTCCTGAAATAAAATAGGCTCCAAGTGTAATTTATCACACTATTCAAGATCCTTAACGAATTTAATTGAAAACTGATTTAAAGTTTCTAAAATAATGAAATAACTATTTAAGTTCACTGTGGATAGAATACTGATAACAAAACAATGTGTAACTACTTTCTAGTGTAAGTGGATTTAAAAGAAGTAACGAACTGTTGTGTTATTTCTAAAATTGAAATTAAATTAACTCCTGAATGTATCCCTATTCGTTAATCTGGTGGTAATGATGCAACCTCTCACTCCCTATCTATTTATTTCAACTTTACAATTAAAAATTACTATTTACAAACACAAAATCAGGTACAATGAATCTGAGATCCGCGATTCGAAGAGACACTTATCTTAAAAGTAAGGATCCGGTGGTATGATCCTCCAAAATACAGGTACTATGCAGGTAGTCTAGTTTCAAGAGACTCCAACCAGAATAAGGTCCAGAATTAAGATGTTCCAGTAATAATTAGCTTCGGAATAAAGGTATTCCAGTCATAATCAGCTCCAGTATTCAGATAATCCAGTAATGATTGCCTCTAGTATTAAGATGATCCAGTTAAACCTTGGGTCCGGTAGTAGGATGTTCAAATGGGCATTAGTCCCAGTAAAAAGGTAATCCAGCAGTCGATAGCTCGGTACAAAGATGTTTAAGTGGCCAACAGCCCCGGTACAAAGATGATTTAGTGAGCAGTAGCCCCGGTACAAAGATGATGTAGTAGGCAGTAGCCCCGATACAAAGACTGCAAATTTAAAAACTATAAGATAGTGCTTGTAACACGTGATCTCATTCCCAGCGACTCTAGACGTTATTGAAACAATTTACAAGTTAATAAATACGAGATGAAATATCTAGAACTCAGGAATAAGAGCACGTCATTCGATAATAAGAATGAGATAAGAAATCAAATGCACAATATCATACAAAGGAAAATGTTAAGCGGTGTAACCTGCATGGAATGAAAATAATCAGAAACCACAATTTGGCATTCACAAAAGCAAAAATATTGGTCGGGATATACGTAGTACTTACCGCCTTTTGAATAGACGTCTTATAAGAAACAATAAAACTTCAAAATTCCACGATGTTAATGGATTACGAAGTTCGTTTATTCGTTAAACTCTAGCAAGTTGTTTACTCTCCAAATTCTTACGCCAAAAGAAAGAATTTTCCATAGGCTAGACCGAATTAGGGCCGCGCATGCGAAACACACACTCAACTGTCAAAGCGAAGTGCGTTTTCCAGCGACCGATCGTATAATCTCAGTAAGGCGTTTTTGCTTGAGATCAGAATTGAAATTAATAGTATGACGTATTTTCGCGATGGAAACTGAAATCGACAGTGGAGCGTTTTGTAACGTTACACACACCACTTACCAGGAAAAAAATTTTGAAGAAATTTTTTTTAGAAAAATGTAAAGCCAATAAGTTTCGATTAATTTTGAAAAATAGAATGATTACTACGAGGAAAATAAAGTTCTTTAACGTTAAATGCCAAATTGAAAGTTAAGTCAAATGGATAAAAGGGAAATTAATCTTGCAGGTCACACAGCATAACTGAAACAAACATAAATTCACATGAAATTCATACGGCAAAAAAAAGGAATCGCAACTCAAAACACAAGGATAAAGTAACATAAAAATGTTAGGTAATAATCGTCGTACAGGTGAAGAAGTCGAAAGATAAGATCAGGAGTCAAGACGTGTAGATATAAGAAAAGATAGGTATCGACTAATCGACAGGTAAGGTAGTCTACACGAATGGAATCCCGAAATTATCCAGACTGAGGTACTTAAAATCGATAAATTTTACGAAATGAACGGTAGGCAACAGTAGTCAAGATAAAGATGTTTCTTTCCGGAGCAATGAAGTCTAACAGGTGGCACGATGCAGATAAAAAAACAAAACTGTTAGGAAACTGTAGAAGGGAAGGAAGGAATCGAGAAGGAAAAAAATTATCAGGCAAGGTACTATTGAACATATCCCGAGGTGGTTTTCCAAGTTTCAAAGCTCGAAATTTGAAGCTAATTAATTAATCTCACTGAAGGTGTAAGAGATGTATGTGAAGATGATGTAACCAATAATATCAAGAGGTATTTAAAGCTAATTTATCTGACAGAAGATGTTGAATGTTAATGTCAAGAGATATTTAAAGCTAACTTATCACACAGAAGATGTTGAATGTGTATGTGTAGATGATCTAACTAATAATATCAAAAGATCACTTCCCAAGCAGGCCTCTCCTAGAAAGCGATCCCCAATATGCGAAAATAATTTAAGTAGATAATAAATTGGAAAAACACTCCCGGAAATACGTAGGAAAGAAAAGATAAGATTGGGCGCCAGCGATTACAAATCGCAAAGTAGGTTCGATATAAGGAAGCGGAAATAGGTAATAGAAATAGGTAATAGGGATAGATAATAGGTAATAGGGATAGATAATAGGAAATAGGTAATAGGTAATAGGGATAGATACAAACAACAGGTAAGGAAAGAGAAAGAGAAGTGTCCGCCCGTTGGTACAAATAATAACTGCATCCAAAAATGCAAGAAAAATAATCTCTATGAGACTCACAGATCTAAGAAAACTTCAAAGTAAATCGCTAACTACGCTAAATTTTCAATCAAGATACTGCATAGCCGCTCTAAACTTCAAAATACTAAAAGATACGTTGTGAGACTCACAGATTAAAGAAAACTTCAAAGTAAATCGCTAACTACGCTAAATTTTCAATCAAGATACTGCATAGCCACTCTAAACTTCAAAATATTAAAAGATAAGATGCCCACAGGCATAAGATACGATAGGTGTCCGAGACACAAAAGATACGGTATTTGCCAACCGGCATTAGATAAATTGTCATTAGACACGATAAGATACGGTAATTGTCGTAAGACACGGTAAGGAAAATGATACGGTAATTTTCGAATCGAAGGCCTGAGAAAACTTCGAAGTAAACCGCAGACTACGCTCAAATTTCCATTCAAGGCACTGCATAGCTGCGTTAAACTCGAAAGATTAATCGCCATCTTCACGAAATCGTCATGTAAACCGAAAGGAAAAAAACTAATAAATACTTGCACCAGACAGACCGACACTTGCCTTAAAATAGGAAAAGGAGAAAAGGTATTAGGAAATTTGGATACACAAGAGAAAAAACGACCAATCATCACCTCCATCCAAAAACATAACTGCCTTCGTCACACATAACAAGAAACAAAATAATCCTTTTTTTGGTGAATGCGATAACTTTCATACACCTTGCTAGACAGACATACTACAAACAACAAATTACCATCACACGAACACACTACAATCGTTCACGAATAAACCGACGATAATAATTGCTTTGACCCATCAGATAGTCGATGGTCAACTTCCCAAGCGTATGATGGTTCCAAAAACTAAGCCCACCATCAACCAGGCCTACCAAGCATTAAAGGCATCGAGAATGAAGTACACATTTCAACTCGTGAGACCCAAAGTTATCGGGATTCATGATTCAGTTATTCAGACAACACCAATATAAGATAATGATAAGGTAAAAGTTGAAAAGATGGTAATATCTAACATTCAATCTCGGAGCTCAGACTCATAACGAAGTCACCCTCACAACCAGAAAAACGAAAAAGACACACTCAGGGAAAAATGTTACTCAAAAAAAAGTTACTCGTGGCCCCACGTTACCTGCGCCAGTGAAATTAAATTAACTCCTGAATGTATCCCTATTCGTTAATCTGGTGGTAATGATGCAACCTCTCACTCCCTATCTATTTATTTCAACTTTACAATTAAAAATTACTATTTACAAACACAAAATCAGGTACAATGAATCTGAGATCCGCGATTCGAAGAGACACTTATCTTAAAAGTAAGGATCCGGTGGTATGATCCTCCAAAATACAGGTACTATGCAGGTAGTCTAGTTTCAAGAGACTCCAACCAGAATAAGGTCCAGAATTAAGATGTTCCAGTAATAATTAGCTTCGGAATAAAGGTATTCCAGTCATAATCAGCTCCAGTATTCAGATAATCCAGTAATGATTGCCTCTAGTATTAAGATGATCCAGTTAAACCTTGGGTCCGGTAGTAGGATGTTCAAATGGGCATTAGTCCCAGTAAAAAGGTAATCCAGCAGTCGATAGCTCGGTACGAAGATGTTTAAGTGGCCAACAGCCCCGGTACAAAGATGATTTAGTGAGCAGTAGCCCCGGTACAAAGATGATGTAGTAGGCAGTAGCCCCGGTACAAAGACTGCAAATTTAAAAACTATAAGATAGTGCTTGTAACACGTGATCTCATTCCCAGCGACTCTAGGCGTTATTGAAACAATTTACAAGTTAATAAATACGAGATGAAATATCTAGAACTCAGGAATAAGAGCACGTCATTCGATAATAAGAATGAGATAAGAAATCAAATGCACAATATCATACAAAGGAAAATGTTAAGCGGTGTAACCTGCATGGAATGAAAATAATCAGAAACCACAATTTGGCATTCACAAAAGCAAAAATATTGGTCGGGATATACGTAGTACTTACCGCCTTTTGAATAGACGTCTTATAAGAAACAATAAAACTTCAAAATTCCACGATGTTAATGGATTACGAAGTTCGTTTATTCGTTAAACTCTAGCAAGTTGTTTACTCTCCAAATTCTTACGCCAAAAGAAAGAATTTTCCATCGGCTAGACCGAATTAGGGCCGCGCATGCGAAACACACACTCAACTGTCAAAGCGAAGTGCGTTTTCCAGCGACCGATCGTATAATCTCAGTAAGGCGTTTTTGCTTGAGATCAGAATTGAAATTAATAGTATGACGTATTTTCGCGATGGAAACTGAAATCGACAGTGGAGCGTTTTGTAACGTTACAAAATAAAATATAGCGAACAAAAATTTTTAAAATTTTCGAAATTTTTTGTAATTTACTTGTGGAATTTCTCACAAGGGCTCACTGGTTTAAACAGTATAATGTAGGGATAACTTTTTTTATGATGTAGTAAGGTATGTGTGATAAGGATTGTTATGAATCCTTTAACATTAGATTCCCGTTCAATAAAACAACAAGTAACAATTCACAGAAACTGTTTTTTTTTCGTAGCGTTTTCTTTTGAATTACGAACATCCCAGACAGCACACATACATTCTAAGAACGTTAATAGAAGGTACTACCAGGATGTTTATATATTCTCAGAACATTCTCACGAGAGGCATGTCATATTCTCAGATCGTTCTATGAGATGAGAGAGGAACTCTGGTTCTATAGAGGTGCTATGAACGTTTCTCAGAATATACCATAACGTTCTGAGCATATTCTGAAGTATATTCCAGAAAGGTTCCTACAAAATAACCCATTGATATTCTTTCAAATATTCTATGGAGGTTTTCCTTCAGTTTATAAAATATTCTCAGAATGTTCATTTAACATTCAAACCACAATTGATAACTTGTTAAAGTTGTAGAAACAGGACAAAATTTATTTTTCTCACATTATTCATGATACATTTTGCTGATTGTATTATTGTACCAATACTTTATTCAGTTTCCACAATTTTTCATTTACTTAGAACAAAATTAAAACAAATAATTGTTGTGGAATTTTCATATTCAGATGAAAACTGAACACTTTTTCATATAATGTTAATATACACCTGTTATGAATCTGCAGAAAATTATAAGTCAACAAAATATTACATTGTTTCAAAAATACGGATACAATATAAGTATTTCTCAATATCTAAATATATGTTCAAATATACGAGATTGTCTCTCGATAGCAGAAGGAAAAATATCATTTCCAACAAAATACAAATGAAAATGACCTCTTATCAAAAAATATTACGATAATTCAACTGATACTCATTGACATGAATAATAACAGGTATTTCTGGATATTGACTGATAATGTTATTATTTTACCATCAAATTTGTTTTTGAAACAATCATTAAATTAGCTTGGTTCTATGGTATACTAATTTAAGCTTTTGGACTCACATATATCGTGAATATTTCACGAGATCTTGGAGATCTCCACATAGTACTTCCTCGGAAGAGCCAACATTTGTTTCTATGATACAAAATATTGTTTATGATTTTAATTTGTTATGGAATTCCGATAAAAAACATAATAATTGATAGTATCAGCCTATGCATCAGTCTTAGTCATAAAAAGCCTTTAATCTCAAGCAGGGCTACCTTAACAGTACAATAATTATACTATTTGCAGTTCATTTTCAACAGAAAAGGCACTTTTATCAGATAAATACGAATTCTAATACTATTTGGGAAATGCCTTCCAAATGGGACTTTTATAATACATAACAGGTCTATGTTGTATATTTTTCTACGAAAACTGAATTTCGAATCGCAGTTGACATATTTATTCTATAAATCCTATAATCAATAGAATAATGGAGCATTCCAATGACTTGGCAACGCCTGTTCTGTTATCGATTCTCCAAAAATATTGTTCTTATATGAAATCCTGATTTGTGACACAGAAATGTACTTGTGCTGTGTTCGCGTGGGCTATTACGAAGAAGTTTGAAAAAGGGCATTTGTTTCTTTCCCTCAGTACATTTTCATCAAAAGACAGAGTACATTGTGTTGAAAGCTGTTTAAAAAAGCACAGGGTGCATCTAAGCAGCATAAAAAATTAGCACTACCTTCAGACTTCAAGTACAGTTATACCTAAGATATTAATGCTGAAGCTTTTGAAGGTTTGTGAGGTAGCTTCAACCTCTTTGGGAGAGTGTCACGTTTCGCCCTGGCTTAGTTTGGAGGAACTCGTCAGGGCATGCACCAAACTAAACCGTTTACATGCCTACGTGAGCGGACACCCCTTGTGCGGATCACAAGGGAGTGTACCAGACCGTTGGGGATGAACGTACTTACGGGATATTGAGAGGATCCAACACAGACAGCGTACGCGCTAGCGCCTCCTGTACGTTTACCGATGATGTGACCAAGCGTTACAGGCAGATAACGTAGGGTACTTAAGACGCAAGGGATGGTACTGCGCTTGCGACTTAAGTAAGAGCTGAGGGAGGGCTCTCGCTACAGAACTCCCATTTCATTGAAAGCGATACCAGAAAGATGCATCTGGAGGAATGTGACCGAGACCGAAAAGTTTTTCTCCTCTAAAACGCGTCTGTGAACGAGCCGTTGTGCCATTGCTGCGCTGTTGAGCACGAGTGTACGGCGTTTAATGCACGGTTGACCAAACCGTTTTCTGTTGAGCCGTATTGACTGTGTACTAGAGCGCTCTGCCTCGTCCTTCAAGGAGTGTGATCGATTTAGAAAAGGTCAGCTTTTGACGGAATGTAGTCATGGCCGAATTGACAAGAAGATTTCCCACAAGTGCAGCCGTGATTCTACCGTGATGACGGCGTGATGCGGAGCAGTTGTGTGCCTTTGAAATGTGAGAAAGCTGGATTGAGAAACGCTGCGCTTTTTGTGAGTTCCTATACCACTCGATGTCGTGCAATGAGCCGGGTGCATTAGTGAACACATCTTTGAGCAGCGAATTGCAGCACCAGAGCGAAGTGGCGATGTGGAACCCCCTCATGATGGTTGCCGAACCATCGCCGAGAGAGGAACGGATAGGTTCACTTAGTGACAAGCGAGGTTCTCACTGGAAGCAAAGCTGAAGACGTTCGCGAAGGGACAGAAACTGTGACAACGTCGTTGAAATGAATCACGTCGGAAAGTCACCACTGAAGCTTTTGAAGGTTTGCGAGGTAGCTTCAACCTCTTTGGGAGAGTTTCGCGTTTTTTCCCGGCTTAGTTTGGGGGAACTCGTCGGGGCATATACCAAACTAAGTCGTTAACATGCCTACGTGAGCGGACACCCCTTGTGCGGATCACAAGGGAGTGTACCAGGCCGTTGGGGATGAACGTACTTACGAGATATTGAGAGGATCCAACAGGGACAGCGTGCGCGCTAGCGCCCCCTGTACGTTAACCGATGATGTGGCCAAGCGTTATAGGCAGGTAACGTAGGGTACTTAAGACGCAAGGAATGGTACTGCGCGCGCGACTTAAGTATGAGATGAGAGAGGGCGCTCGCTACAATGCATACATTGGCCTTTTTAAGGGCATTTTAGGAAAACATAAATTAGTCTTTTCACCAGTATTTCTTGGAATAACTTTAAACACTTACCAACTCTTCATATGCAGGTCTCGTTGAAAATATCAATCAGATAATTTTGTTTACATAATTGCTGCTCTTCTGAATGGATCTCAATCTTATGTAATCCTAATATTATCTACCCTCGTAGCAACAATAAACCTCCTTCATCCAAACAAATACCTGGCACACCATAACCAACCTCACAATCCAACAGTTTCAGATTTTCCATTTATAAACAATTTTTATCTGCAAATGAATCACATTGAAATGTGCAGTTACATAGAGGATAGTGGTTAGTTATCACCATATATCTCCATTTTCCTTCTTTAAATTCTAAGGTTTTCTCCCTGTTCATCTCAAAGTAGGTAGGGGTCCCACAAGGTGATATAAAAAAACAAATCTGGATACACTTATTCCTGGAAAATATTGATTTTAATATATATAAGTAATCATTTTTCAACGAGTCATGGGTTAGATGGACACATTTCAGGTTGTTAATGTAGCTTATTTAGTAAATCAGAAAAAATAGTGGTATTTATTCCAACACAATTTACTTACCACGCTAAGTTCCTGAACAATAACGAAAAGTATGCTCATCCTCTGAGAATAATATAAGATTTAAATTCAGATCATCATCGATATAATTATTTATTTTATTCTTGACAATATAATATAGAAATATGAATCAAACGGAAGTAGGTTGACAACTGACAAATTTCGAATTCATTCTTTAATTTTTTGTACTCTAATGTAGAGATATGTATCCAGTTTTAAATTTAATCGAACACGTTCTGAGAAGGTTCATGTGAGCTTATCGCTAGAATGTTAGAATTTTTCCTAAAAATATACTTCAATATACTATGAATATTCTTCAAGAATATTCTGAAGATGTTCGAAATATCACGGGATATGAATATCTTCTACGAATATGACGAGAACGTTTTCTAAAGGATGTTCCTATAATATTCTGAATATTCCACGAAGATTCGTAAAAAATTTTGTTGGATTATTCTGAAGTATAAACGTTTAGAACCTAGACATCACATAACATGAATGTTATGTGCTGTCTGGGATCCTATTCATTTCTGAATTTCATATTCATGCCGGTTCTAATGAGATTCTCTAGGAATCCCTTTCAGAAGGTATATGCTTGCTCTAATTATAAGACTTGTAAACCTGTAAATTGCAACTTGTCGTTTCATTGAACTGGTACCAGTGATTTGAATTTTTTTTTGTGAGAACAATTTCTCAGTCTCCATTCTCAATATTTTTACTCCCAACAACCACTAGATTTCCGAAAGAAAAGATTTCGTTTACTTCGTGGCCGATGATATATAATATTCCAAACTTTTAGCTGCATTCATTATATCAAAAAACCTACCGTGATCCAAGAGTTTTCAAGAGTTTATTCCCAACAGTTCAAACTATGCATAAAACCAACGATTTCCAGCAAAAATGGCGTGTAAGTGAGTTTTTTGATGTTTTTTTTTGGTCAAGAGTGATTTGCCCTCTTATAACAAATACAGTTGCATATTCTACAAGTCTCATAGATTTCTGTTGCAATAGTTTTTGGCCTTTCACAAAGATTTTCTGCAATGAAGAAATAAAGATTCTCAAATTAAAAAAGCTAAAATATACTCTAATCAGAAGTGTCGGAGAATTGTTCAAAACCAACTCAGATGTTGCAATCATTTGTGAGGACCATATACCTAGATATATCTACATTTTCACATGCAGATTGGATTGTGGATATTTTAGTATTTGTCAACGTATATGAAAGTAGTTCTAGAAAGATAAGGTACCCACTCACCCAAAACTGATAAGATATCAAAATGGAATTCACTAACACTAAGAATATAGTCAATTACACCCACGATACAAAATATAGTATTCGTATCTTGATTATACTCACATGTCTACAAAATACATACAAACAAGAGTGACATTCGTGACGAAAGACGAAACAGACTATGCACAAATGACAACGTCTGTATGTAGAGATGTGACGGTATTCCAATACAGCGATTTTGGAGCGGTATTTCTCTAGAGCCGTCTGTCGCGCTCCGAATCAGAAAAGTAACGCACTCCAAAGTAACCGACGTTTCAAAATACCGTGTAACTCTCCACTCGTTTCTCGCTCCAGTCTCGATCGATACATATCTCGCTCCACGCTCCAAAGTAAACGACGGTTACTCTGGAATCGTATAACTCTCCACTCGTTTCTCGTTACATCGTTCCTCGTTACTTGTCCCTCGCTCCAGTCGCGATCGATACATATCTCGCTCCTTGGTTCCATAATCTCGCTAGTTCCAGAATACCGCGAACAGAATACCCATTGCGACAAGTTACGTCTGTGACAGGAGTTACAGCTCCAGTGAGGTGTTCGCCTCCTTAGGAACTGTGGATGTATCTATTTCGTTATCTGCTGTTACATTTCCGAAGCGGTGTTAAGTAGTTTACTTTCATAAGGTGATATTGCGACAAGTAGTTCACAACACTTTTAAAAAGACAATCTGATGGAATAATTTGTAAAATTATACTGGTTTTGCTTTCTTTTCAATAATTGCCATATTATCAATCACTAATTTATACATATCATTAGATAATATTTTTAATCTCCTGGTGAAAGTTATTGAAGGAAAGTATCGAATAATTTTAAATTCATTGAAATGAATTGAAAATTTATAATGCAAAATATGTATTCATGTGAAACAAGATATTCAAATGATATTGATAGTTTCCGTCCTATATAATGAAATGGAACAGCGGGTTTATTGTAAATATGTAGTTGTAAATAATAATTTCCTCAGTTGAAAAAATATTAATCCTCAAGAGATTCTTTTATTTTTATTGAAATGAGATATCTCGAATGAGAAGAAAATATGGAAAAGTACTAGGAAAAAATCAATTATAGTTTAACGATACGTCAGATTTTAACCGAAAATATTGCAGTGGAAGAAGTTCTTGGAAGTTCTGAATCTGAATACTATTGCTGTAAGTAGAATATGAAGAGAATTCATGTAATTTGATAAACAGACTGCCGTTATCTGAATAATTGGCAGTAGCAACAGCTCATTGCGTTCAAAAAACGAATTAATTTTGATTCAGCGTTGGAACGACGGCTCCAAAATCGAGGTATTTCGTCGCGGTATTTTTCTTGAATCGTCGCGAAAATACCGCGACAGGGTGGAATCGGTATTTCCACCTCTAGTATGTAATCTGTGAGACTATCGAACTAACAACCCTAATGGGTGCCAGTTCACAATTGTCAATCCTCTTCTCTCTGTTTAGTGTGATGGATGAGCTGGGACCGCTGACTATATGAATCTCGTTCATGATTCCATTGTCATCTTGTTTACTTTGTGACTATATTCCGTTATTTTCCGTTTAATGAATTCACTTTCATTAAAAATAATCAATTAGTGGAGAATATTAATGAAGATAAAATGAACAAGAAAAACACCTCGAAGAATTCTAGTTATGGATATTTTCATTTCCACACATTGTGCAGCTGCGAAAAATCTTCACCAATAGTGAATGAATGAATGATTTGAGTGGGTTGAAAAATTGATTGATCGGCGAATTTCTACCTTGATCTTGAAATCTTGCTGAGATATTGAGGGAGGTAGTTTTCCGAACTGATACACTCTGTGATCACAATGGCCATACACGAATTCAAAAGAAATAACCTGCCGTCCAATCTTGCAAAACCCTTTTTTTTCTCTTAGACTTTAGTGAGAAATTAAATTCATTTGGGAAACGTCAAATATCATAATAGATGCAATTGATTTTTTGAATGAACATCATCATTATTATTACACAAGGTGTCCCACGAGAGAATTTACAAACTCCTACCATATAGATAGTTTATCATCAGCATCACGAAATGGCCATTTAGAAATGTCTCTTTCTATCTTTCCTTACTCATAAAGAAAAAAATTCATTCATTCTGACCCACATTTCACTTGACTATAATTCTGGTACTGTGAATCAGAATTTATTGATTTTTTCAGAATTGGTAACAAATTATAACATCTGTTGGATTATGTATACCAAATATCATATTTCCAGTGCCGTACTCAGGAAAATCAATTTTGACTACTGATGTAAAAGTGGCCACCCTGTCTGAATTTTTCTACGTTTATTCGAGCTGCATAATCAGGCAAACGGAATGCATGAATTCATATTTTTGTTAGACCTTGAAGGTTTCATAATGATCCAACAAATCTTTACATACAGGAACATTGAAAGAATGATTTATTATGGCAAGCTCGATTCCAAGAAATTCCTTCATGCATCATTTCATAATGATCAAACAAATCTAAAATGAAGGTTCGTTTTTCATTTTCAATTTGCTCGATCATTAGTGATGCCCACGAGAGTTTTTTTTTCTAGACTCTCGTCTCGTCTCGAAAACGAGACGAGACCGTGAATTCCTCATACGAGACTAGACGAGACTTTTATGAAGTCTCGTCTCGAGTCTCGCACGAGAGTCTCGTTGGTCTCAAGAGTCTCGTAAGGTGCCATTTCATATCAATCAACATGTAATCATGTTTAATTTTTATTGGCTGAAAGATGATGTATTTCAATAAAACGTTTTCATATTGAAAATAATTCAATTGCCAAACTTCTAATTATTGGAATCAATCGTACTCGGAGATCGATAAGATAAATACATCCTATCAAGCATTGAGGCTTCGATGATTATAATCTTTGCTTACACATCGAAGAGCTCGATACAGCTGGTGAATGCATCATGTCAAAAGAATTATGAAATATTCACGTTCATTTCGAGAAACAGCAAACCGTAGCATACTCTTTGTGCCACCATAAAAAACATTCAGATCCACCCCCTATTAAGGGTAGTTTATACCTGTGATTTTTCAGGAATCCTTGCTGATCGGGAAATTCCCGTGAAGATATTTGATTGAAACGGAGTATTATGACTAACCGTAGCATACCCTTTGTGCCACCGTAAAAAATATTCAGATCCACCCCCTATTAAGGGTAGTTTATTCCTGTGATTTTTCGGAAATCCTTTCTGATCGATACTTTCTAGTGGGGATATTTCATTCAAACAAAGTAAAATAATTGCAAATCGGATACCCTCTGTGCCACCATGGAAACATTTCAGGTCCGACTCGTTTAAGAGTAGTTTATCCTCGTAATTTCTCGGAATACTTTGCTGACCGAAAATTATCAGTAGAGATATTTCATTGAAACAACGTATTATGACTGAACGTAGCATACGCTTGGTGCCACCGTGAAAAAATCCGCCCCTCTTTAAGGGTAGTTTATTCCTGTGATTTTTTAGGAATCCTGGCTGATCGGAAATTTCCCGTAGAGATATTTGATTGAAACGATGTATTATGACTAACCGTAGCATATTCTTGGTGCCACCATAAAACATATTTTTATCCACCCCCTATTAAGGGTAGTTTATTCTTGTGATTTTTCAGGAATCCTTGCTGATCGGAAATTTTTGTATGGTGGCACAGAGGGTATCCGATTTGCAATTATTTTACTTTGTTTCGTTGAAATATCTCTACTGGAAAATATCGATTAGCAAAGATTTCCGAAAAATCACAAGAATAAACTACCCTTAATAGGGGGTGGATCTGAATATTTTTTATGGTGGCACAAAGAGTATGCTACGGTTAGTCATAATACATCGTTTCAATCAAATATCTTCACGGGAAATTTCCGATCAGCAAGGATTCCTGAAAAATCACAAGAATAAACTACCCTTAAACAGGGGCGGATCTGAATTTTTTTACGGTGGCACCAAGCTTATGCTACGTTTAGTCATAATACGTTGTTTCAATAAAATATCTCCACTGAAAATTTTCGGTCAGCAAAGTATTCCGAGAAATTACGAGGATAAACTACCCTTAAACGAGTCCGACCTGAAATTCTTGTATGGTGGCACAGAAAGTATCCGATTTGCAATTATTTTACTTTGTTTGAATGAAATATCTCCACTGGAAAATATCGATCAGCAAGGATTTCCGAAAAATCACATGAATAAACTACCCTTAGTAGGGGGTGGATCTGAATATTTTTATGGTGGCACAAAGAGTATGCTACGGTAAGTCATAATACATCGTTTCAATCAAATATCTTCACGGGAAATTTCCGATCAGCAAGGATTCCTGAAAAATCACAAGAATAAACTAGCCTTAAACAGGGGCGGATCTGAATTTTTTTCACGGTGGCACCAAGCTTATGCTACGTTTAGTCATAATACGTTGTTTCAATGAAATATCTCCACTGAAAATTTTCGGTCAGCTAAGTATTCCGAGAAATTACGAGGATAAACTACCCTTAAACGAGTCGGACCTGAAATGTTGGTATGGTGGCACAGAGGATATCCGATTTGCAATTATTTCACTTTGTTTCGATGAAATATCTCTACTGGAAAATATCGATCAGCAAGGATTTCCGAAAAATCACACGAATAAACTACCCTTAGTAGGGGGTGAATCTGAATATTTTTTATGGTGGCACAAAGAGTACGCTACGGTTAGTCATAATACATCGTTTCAATAAAATATCTTCACGGGAAATTTCCGATCAGCAAGGATTCCTGAAAAATCACAAGAATAAACTAACCTCAAACGGGGGCGGATCTGAATTTTTTTTATGGTGGCACAAAAAGTATGCCACATTCAATCATAATGTAGCGTTTTGATGAAATATCTCGACTGGAAACCTCCGGTCAGCAAATTATTTTGAAAAATTACAAGAATAAACTACCCCCAAATTGGGGTGGATTTTAATTTTGAATATGGTGGCAAGAAGGCGATCCCCGATAGATCTTAGGTTTGCATTATGAGTCTCATATTCTTTCCAGAAGTCCGAAATTGACGGTATAATTCTATTTCAGTCAGCAAAGTATTTTTACCCATATTCTACACAGGAAGTTCTTGTGGTAGGGAATAAATGAATAAAACATATGTTGTCTTTAAAGAGCTGCCGAGATCTTTTTCTACAATTATTGTTCTCAATGAGCCATAAATTCCAAACGAGTATGAGATAAATCTGCAGTTTGAAATGTTTTCACTCTCATTATTTCGGTTTTGGTAGGAAGAGTCATTTGAATTTGTGAGGCTTCAGAACGCTTGTGAGAAACGGAAGAACTCGAAATTAATTCTTGTGGAAGTGTGAATTATCGCTTGATAGCAACCGCTGATTATCTTGGTCAGAAACAGAATAACTTCATACATTTAATATACAGGATGTTTCAGGAGGAGACCGTCAGATTTTAAGGAAAGTTCACACTAATCAAAACAATTTCGAAACAATGTTCGGTTTATGGTTGGGGGTTGAGACTATATATGGTAATTTGTCTAATACGACCGATTTGACTTTTATTAATAACTTTGGTATGGCTCATTCGATTTTGATGACATTTCCGGTGTAGCACAATATAAATGAGCACATTCAAAAATTCTGACAAATTCTTCAAAATACGCTGTTCTACTGTCATGACTCATTATTCGGGTGTATTAAATTATTTGGTACAAAAGAGGAACATTTTCAAATTTCACTACGACTGACACTTCTTTCATTGATAACTTTGGTATGTATGACTTATTCCATTTTGATGAAATCGAATGATAATATTTTCAAATCCGACGTTCAGATTCGATTTCTCATATATTCTGTATAGAAACATTCAATTCAAAAAATTACTTAATTTAATTTTTTTGAACACCCCCGATGCCCTACTGAAGGACTATTCTTATGACACATTATTTATGGTAGAATCGTAAACAGATAGCGAAGTTTCGAAAACGCAATGTACAGGGTGTTTTTTCAACCTGCAGAATTAATCTGAAATTATTACAATACCAACCGGATATTTTTGAAAAATGTTTTGGAATTAGGTGTAATGGAAAAAAACACACTTTTTCATAAAAGTAATCTATTGTCTATCGATTTCGGCCATTAGTCATCATCAGGCCAGCTGAAAATTTCAAAGAATTTTACATCTCAGAAGTTATAATTTCTTACATTTTCTTGTTGTTAATTTTTAAATTCCGTTTTTTTTTATTATTGTAAGGTTAGAGGTATACAAGTTTTTTACTCACAGTCGACGGTAAATATTAAATGTCAATATTTAAAATAAATATACACACACAAACATATATCGAACATCTACAGATAGAGGGGCTGCTCTTTCTTTCTGATAATTTCGATATATTTAAACCTAGGTACAACCCTCGAATACTATAAATAGGTTTAAATATATCGAAATAATCAAAAAGAAAAAGCAACCCCTCTATCTGTAGATGTTCTATATATGTTTATCTGTGTCTATATTTATTTTGAATATTGACATTTTATATTCATCGTCGACGGTGAGTTAACAACTTGTACACCTCTAACCTCACAATAATAAAAACAAAAACCCTAAATTTAAAAATTAACAACAAGAAAATGTTTAAAATTATAACTGTTAATGTTCTGAGATGAACATGTTAATTCTATAGAAAATTTCAGCTGGCTTGTTGATGACTTATGGCCGAAATCGATAGCCAATAAATTACTTCTATGAAAAAGTGTGTTTTTTTTTCTATTATCCCTATGAACTTTCACACACTCATGGAGGAAAACACAACCAGGATTGTTTTGGAATTATTGAATGTGCTCATTCATATATTACTTCACTAAAAAGTCTATCCGAATTAGCCATACCAAAGTTATCATTGAAAGTAAAATCAGTCCAATCGGAAAAATCACCTGTATAGTCTCAATAGGGATCCCCAACCATCAATCATACATGGTCTTGAGTAGTCTAAACCAGGGGCATGAAACTCCTAGTAGAATATTGGAAACATATATATTCTGTGGCCCGACCCAATCAGAAGGAGACGGAAGATGAGGAAGTATAGCTTTTTCTGTCCGGACAGTATGAACGAAATTGACAATGGACTTTGACTTTTAATAGTTTTTGCCAGCAAAAGGAAAGTTGTTTACGTTGGTTTGTGTAGTTGATTTTTAATATTTTTTCACAGATTCGGTACGAAATTCATTTTATTTTTCACTGGTTAGATAATTTACTAGTTTCTAAATATTCTATACAGCCTGTTATATATTATCCTCATTTATCTTCTGTAAAAATGAGGTTCCCAGGTCTCTAGATACAGATGCTTCAAATGATCATAATTATGCATGTAGATATGAATATAAGTTTAAGTTCCTTGGATAGCATCAATTCTCTCAGTAATGATCATAATTATTATGCATGTGGATATGAATCTTATTATTCAATTTCCATCGATAGCATCAATAATTCAGTAATGACTGAGAAATTTACTGAGATGTTCTCAACATCAGATCACCCTTTAGTAGGAAGCCCCAATGTATCATACCCAACAAGCGATATTTCTAGTTCTGAAACTGGTTGAAATATTATAGACAAATATTTATTTTTAGTCGAAAATAAACCTGGATTTTTGCGTAAATTAGGACTCCACAAATTAGATTTGTTCCCTGAGCAGGAGTTCATGTACAAAATATATGGGACTCTTTCTTCGAAATTATCAAAAATTTATTTAAAAGGAATATACACAATTACAAAATTTGAAAAATTCATATGAGGCTGGTAAGTTTCAGTTCATTGAAGAAAATTTAAATAAAATAACAATTGACTTTATAAACTCCCAATTGAAAAATTTTGATAAGCCTCCAATAGGCCGTCGGTGGTCTTCAGGTGATAAAGTTTTTGCTCTCTCACTTTATAAAAGGAGTCCAAATTATATAATTATCTTAAAAAATGTTTTTAGTTACCATCACCTAGATCTCTTCAGCATGTTTTGGATTCCATTTCTTTTGAATGTGACTCCATAATCCAGTTTTGGAACCTATGAAAATTCATGTTCAAAAGATGGACAAGTTGGATCGTCATTGTGCTCTGATTTTGGATGAGATTTCTTTGAGTAGTGGTTTGTTTCACGAAAACCACGAGCAAAGAATTTCTGGTTTCAAAGATTTATGTACCGAGGTTAGAACATCTATCCCTGCGAATCATGCTCTTGTTTTCATGATACAAGGCGTTCGAAAAAGTTACAAAGGCCAGTTGCATATTTTTTCACAAAAGATATCATGAAATCTGATAATTTGTAAGAATTAATTATTCAAGTTATTAGAGAGCTACATATAATAGGGATTAGGATTTGTGCCACAGTTTGTGACTAGTGTAGCACTAATGGAGCAGCTATCGCTTCTCTCACTAGAGATTATCCTGATAAGAACCTAAGTCCTTATCACTTTGTAGTTGATGGAGACTTTGTGGTAACGATATTTGACACACCACATCTCTTAAAGAATACAGGAAATGCTATAATAGACTTTAGAATAGAATTTGAGAAGGAAAAGTTTGCAAGTATGGATCATATGATACAAGCTTTCCATTTCGAAAATACAATGTGTACATATAAAGTTCTGAGCAAGATGAAAGAGTCTTATTTCAATTTCAGAGATTCGTACATGAAAATGAAAGTCAAGGGGGCAGCTCAACAACTTTGTCAAACCTAAATCAGGATCCTCTAGAATATATAGGCAGATAAGGCAGCATTTCCTTTGAAAGAATTCCAAAATCTACTTTGAGCTCCTTGAATGGTTCAAAAATTGCTCCTGACAAATAGAGTACAACATTCAATGCAGGAGCGTATTCTAGTGACAATAAATTTTTATTTTATTTACTTGTGTTTCAGATATGACGGAAAACCTATGAAAAGTTTCAATACAGATTTTTCAACTAAAAAAATCCGATTTTGTATCAAGTTCCCATTTAATTTGAATATTTGGTTTCTAGGTTTTCACCACTGTTCCCAGGATCCAAGGATTAAATTAGTGGATTCATCAACCTTCGATGAAAGACTCCGTATATATCCGTAGATGACAACATTGTTATTATTTATTGATTTTGTATATATATAATGAAATTATTACTTCTGGGAATGTTAGTAAAATCTATATATTCAACCGGAAGAAATAAATGAAAGAACATAATTTAATCAATACATATAGTTGATTAATTTCACTTCATATTAATTTGGTTCGAGTCGGAATTTCCATTTTGTTCCCATTTCATAAAGAAACAAAACATTTCACTTGAAAATAACGAATATGACGTGGAATTAATTTTCAATATCCTCTATCCTAAGTACAAGTCCAGCAGTTAATTCAAATATTCCCGCCACAAGCAAACTACTTCCAATTCTGTCCGTTAGGGTCGCTAGTGAGCTCACTAACAAAACGAATACTTCCAACTTCAGCCGTTAGTGTCGCTACTGAGCATGCTTACAAAAATATGGTTCCATCCATAGAGTAAACTATAATGGCCACCAAATTGTTTTCACCGATTAGCAGGGAGTTTGCACTTCTTATATATATATATATTTATATGTATTCTGTGGCCTAAACTTCTGCTGAAATGTGACGGCCTTCTCCGGAATCACCCTGTATATCCGCAAGTTATTCGTTCCTGAGGATAGATATTGAGGTCACACTCGAGTACATATTTTCTGTTAATATTAATCGATTATTATTACTTATTCGAACTAAGTGTTTTAGTATTGAATTTATCTCCGTAATTGTCATCTTTATTACTAACAGATTGTGATAAATGCCGATTTCAATTGGAAAATTGAATGAACACAAATTATTTTCTTTAAGCAATCCAACCAATTCCGAATTGAAAAGCTTGACCTTCATAATCATAAGCATGGATTATTCGAAGCTCAATTAGTCGGAGACAATTGCCCGTCGTGGCCCGTAAAAACAGTTTCTTCAAACAAAAATGTTCTGAAATTTGATTTCATCGTAAGAAAACATGGTGTAGGCGTACGTACAAAAAAGTTCAGAAATTTCAAATAAACGAAGAGACATATATGTGAATGATGCCACTGCCACGAAAGAGACAATTACATAAAATATGACTTTGTTACTGAAAAATATTTTCACATGCCATAATCTAACTCAGATATCATAATTATTTTCAAATTCATTCACGAATACAAAAATATGATTTCAAATCTCAAACCCTGTACTTGAAAAACTCATATCTTACGGAGATCTGTGTTTATACGGAAATCAAAATGGTACGAGAAGTTCCAGCTAACGCAATAAAAATTATTCATGAAATTTCTCTCAAATATATGATGGAATGTTCCAAACAACTGCGGATTGCAAACCGAGATCAAATAATGCATTGGATCGAGACTCCGAGTCTTTAGCGGGACTCTCGTCCGAGACGTGACGAGACTGAGGACTGTGAGACGAGACACGAGACGAGACTTCTATTTCAAAAATGAGACTTAAGGAGATTCTCGTCTCGTTGGTCTCGTGGACATCACTATCGATCATTATGAAATGATTTATGAAGGAATTTCTTGGCTTCGAGCTTCCCAGGTTGAAATGATCATAAATAATTCTTATAAGGTTCATGTATCTGCAAATTTGTTTGACTATTATGAAACGTTCAGAGGTGTGAGAATAACTCGAATAAATGCATCCCATTTGCCTGCTTATGCAGCTCGAATAAGTGTGAAACAAATTCCAAGAATTGGCCTACAGGACGGTCATTTTCACATCAGTAGTCAAAATCGATTTTCCTCAGTACGGCACTGGAAATTTGATATTCAGTATACAAAATCCAACAGATACTATAACGTGTTTCAAATTCTGAAAAAAAGGCATTTAATTCTGATATACAGTTTCAGAATTATAGCCAAATGAAATTTTCGTCAGAATGAATGAATCATCTTGTATATGGGTTGTAACAAAGCGTTTTTCGTTACGTTAAAAGAGCTCCATCAGAGATTCATCTTTTGGTCATTATGACTCCATTTGTAATGAAATATTCCTAAAGTCCTGGCGACCTCTGAAAGTTTATGCAGATTTATTTTCCGTCTTACGGAAATTCAATTGAACAGTCCATTTTTTATATCTACTATAGTCATTTATACAGGTTTGCAGTGAAGGACATGTTTATTCCATGGTGAGCAACTGCCGTTCAACAAACGTCGCATGAAATTTCACGTCGCTAGTTATTTGAGGCTTCTGAATGCGCAAAAAAGGGTAACATTTGTTCCCTCCATTGTCGGTCCCGAAAAGTTCCAAATCCTTTTAGAATGTCAGGTGACCGCAATCGACCAATGAGAGGCATTTGGACCGAAATTTTGCATGTGTGCCCCCTACCTACCGACGTTATAAAGGGCGTGTCAATAGCAGTTAGAGTCAACTCCGTTCAAATTCCCGTTAGATTCAATTTTATTTCTATTAAATACCGACTTGATTTCCGAAGATTCTTTTACATTCAAATCCTAGTTTCCAGTTTCGATCTTGTAGCTAGTATCCGAAATTATCATTGAAAACTATTCGCAGTTAATCATCGGTATTCACAAATTTAATTCCAGTCTTTAAAAGTGTCATTTGCAATAACTATTACAGCGTTATTAATTCCTTCTGCTGTTTGGTGAAATTGTACGAGATAGAGACTCTAGTGTACCATTGTTTTCATCCAACCATATCAATTAGTGAGCATAAGAATTCGGGGACTGCACCCGTTTTTCCGTTCGTTTCTCTTGTGTTTCCGATCAGTATTATTCCATTTCCTTCCGATATTTCCGTCCGAAATAAATTCGATATCAGTACCGTACGCACACGTGGCGATAACAGTTTTCCATTGTACGGTTTCTTCGTATGTGGAGAGTTAAATTCAGCTGGTAGTCGGAGCAACGTCATATCAGTAAGATCTTTTGATATACAGGGGTTGGCGAAAGTAGATCGTTTCTGTTATGTGGATTCTGAGGAATACTAGTTGGCTTGGCTGATAGTTGGACAATAAACTTATGTGGAGACCCCTCAGAGTAACAAACAACATAGAAGTAGCATACGTCATATTAAGAAGGCGATTGCTGTCCGCAACATATGATATAAAATTTGACACTTTGACCGCAATCAAAACAAACTTGTTAACAAAGCAGTTACCAACTTATGATACGATATTTCACTCAATTCACGTGATTCTCCACGAACAACACACATCTTACGTCTCATAGTGAATTAAAGTATTGTAATAATTCAAAAAATATTGAAGTTAACAGCTATAAATATCTAAAAACTCGTTGGAAACTCACCAAAACAATGAATGGCAGATTGAACGACGGTATACTGTTAATGCGGCATCGTTACCAAAGCTTGGATTTAAGCAGGTAGTTCCTTCTTACTACAAATTCGAGACTGAAAAAAAATATCAATCATAAAATGTTCATATTTCCATATTCAACCGAGAAACATGAAAATTAGTATGTTTTATTTCATTTAATATACAATTACAATAAGAAAATATCATTGTGCATTTCCAAATATATCACAATCTGACTACGTCGACAAAAGGATGTTGCGGACACCCAAAAACTGCGTACAGTCCCTATATGTTGTTTGTTACTCTGAGGGAGACCCCGAAGTGGTAGTTCAACCCAGTCTTGACAAATTTGAGCCCTGTTGCTTTCTAATCACTAGTTCTTGTTCTTTTCAAGATTGACTTCGTGCCTAAACGAGGTTTTTCTCACCGCAGTTCTATCGATTCGCAGACCCGTTACCGTTCTTATCGCGCCGGTTGTTGGGATTCCGAGTAATACTTACTTGGCTTGTCTGACCGTTGGATAAACCTTATGTGGAGACCCCGGTCTTGATAAATTTGTGCCCCCTGCCTTTTAGTCACTGGTTCTTGTCTTTTTCAGGATTGACTTTGTGCCTACTGGATCTTTTCTCCCACTGCATCTCTTTCTAATCCAAACCCGTTACCGTTCCTATCGCGCCGGTTGTTGGGATTCCAAGAGATATTTATTTGGCTTGGCCTACCATTGGATAAAACTTATGTGGAGACCCCGATGTGGCTGTCCCACCCAGTGTTGACAAATTTGAGCCTTGTTGTCTTTCGGTGACTGGTTCTTGTCCTTTTTAGGATTGACTTCGAGTCTGAGGGTGGTGCCTCAAGCACATTTCCGTAGCCTTCGCTATTCCGACTTCATAAGAAGCTTGCAGTCTGAGAACAGCTATTCGAAATGCGCTCATTGATAACCCGATCTGCAACGCAAGTTTGTATCACGGTCCCTCGCATAACTCTGCTTGACCCTTTACACATAACCACATTGAACGCTCTCATATATTTTTTTCGCTCTCACCTCACACCATTCTTGGTTACACACCCTTCGGTTCATTAATCATCTCTTTTATTGCTCGGACCATTCCATTCAATACCGTTCGATACCGTTCAGTTCTCCTGTGCATATTACCTGCTATGGAACACAAATACAAATCTTAAAGCGGTTCCAAAACTGACATCTGTATATATAAGCAGAATTGACGTAGACAGTACCGTAGAACCAATCACCAACAAAACAACATCGGCAAATTTGAGGATAAACTCGCAAATTCGAAGTATCCAGACGTATACAAATCGTATCTGATCACCGTTCCAGCATCATCACTCGAAGAAATAAAGAATCAAGATTTGTGGCCTGAAGGAGCGAACATCAGTAATTTTTTATACAGTCTGACAAAAATTGGGAGAAAAATCAATCAAAAAACCTTCCAGAAAAATCAACTGTAGTTCATCATAATTTGCAATCCATTGGAAATTGTACAGATCAACTCAACTTTGTATTGAGAGGAAATCAGGACTGCAAGTTTTTGTGTGTTTCTGAGCACTGGAAGTCATTAATCTTACTCCCCCTTCATATTATGGAGGGTTTTAACCTCAAGATGAACAATGTGAACTATATGGTGATTTGCGCCTACAGAGTTCCAGACTCAGATTTCAATACATTCCAACAGACGTTGGAAAAAGTTCTGAATGTTGTCGCTCAGGAGAACAACACAATATTCTTGCCCGGTGATTTTAACATTAACATTTTAGTGAACAGTAAGGAATCACGACAATTCTTATCACTGCTAAATTCATTTAATCTTAAACAATCAATATTTGAACCAGCAAGAATAACAAAATGTATTGATAAATCTTCACCAATCTAACCGAATTTGAGGCGAAAAACATGAATTATCAAATTTCAGACCACTCCGGTCAAATTTTACGTTTCAATAGCACTTTCAAAAAAAGTCCACCAATTTTTAAGAGAAATTACTGTTGTAGTAAATTCTTCTTTTTTTCATTTTTTTAAAATTCATTTCATCTTTGAATTATTGTTATGCATCAGACAGCCTGAGGAGCATTGGTTACTATGACTGATGCGTGCTCTGTATTCGCGACTTCCAGAAAATGAACAATGTGACAGTTTTTTTTTGATTATTAGTATCTTGACTTTGCCCTCGAACTCTACCGCTACGCATATAAGTTTTCTGAATCACCTTTTCGCTTTGTTTAAATTTTCTCTTGTATTCCGCAACTGTGAATTACCCTTTATATTAAGACTAGCTGCCCGGCCCGGCTTCGCACGGGAGGTGTAACTAAAGAAAAACACTAAGATAAAATATGTTATGTAGTAAAAAAAACAACCAAATGTCTAAATTATAATTTATTGCGATGCCCTATTATGTACAATATTTTTGGTTTTTCCTTCTTGACAGAAAACAAATAGAGCAGATGGATTACCAACACTTGAGCAGGGATATACAACTGCCCATGCGAAAAAATGGCCAATTCAAGGTTTATTCCACAAACTTGTAACGATTAACTTTAGGATTTATTTATTGTCATTGCAAATGGAAGCCGCACTGGAAACTGGACACGCTTAAATTCATTAGGAAAACCAGATGGCATTAGTGGAATCCTCGGAATAAGGACATCCTCACCTTTGAACTTTCCTATGATAATAGTACCTTCTATCAAGTTTGTAAAAACTCTTTTAACAGAAAGTCTAGTTCCGTTGCACAATTTTGGCTGATTAAGGTTGCGTAGCATGATGTCTACTGAGCCAACTTTCAGCTGCAAATTATGTACACAATTCCTCTGAAGATATCAATACCTCATTATGTATCTCACCACTAATTTCTAGTTCTGGAATTGCTGTTGTTGATTGTACTCGATGCAAAATGTCTTCAGCCATATGGTCTGTGTATTTGCCCACGAATGATGAGGGTTCGATGGATAGCATGTTGAAATTATGATGGCAAAAAGTGACAGTATTTGATATGAAGTAGAAGAAATAACAGCATCGGAGAGTGTATGATCCTTAAGTTTATCATAAATGTAAACGTTGACAGGCTTCTCGATAAGTTGCGCATATTTCACCATCGATGGTTCGCAAATATTCGGAGGAAGTTGGTCCACGAACATTCAGCAATAATAAACGCAAGTAAAAACATTCTTCATTGCTCGGGTCTATTGTGTAAATGCGCCCCAATGCATTGGTTGAATATACATTCACGTATCCCAGTTGGAATTTTTTGGATGATACATTCCATGTGAAGTATTTTTGCATTACTGAGTAAAGCAATGTTCTTGCGAATGAATCTCTTATGCATGTCTCAAAAAGGCTTGCCAACGTTGTGGCTGGTGAAATAAACTCGTTGTCTATTCTCTAAATGGGTGGCTAAATGAACTACAGTGGGATAACGTTCATGTATATATATATATATTCTTTTGAGATGAGCATTTACATTTTTTTTATATCAAACAATTTGTGTCATAACAGTATTAGCTGAGGAAATGTCAACGGGGTACCATACATTTTTACGTATGATACAAGAGCACATATAAAAACCTCAGGAAAAACTCTGTCTCCCCGTAATAGTGTAATGAAATTGTTGTTTTTTATTGAAGGGCTTCTTTTTCATTGACAAAATTTCCTCCTTCCTATGCGATGCAGATTAAAATCTTGAAAACATACCTGAAAACAAAAAAGGAGACGAAAGAACTAATATGAACTAGTAAATGATTTAGTACTCATTAAATTAATTTGAAGTTCGCAATCCATCTCAAAAAAGAATCAGACACCGAATGAATTGCCTCGAAACCATCGTCTAATTTATATATTGGACAAGTATTTACTAAATGTTCTATTGTTTCCTCTTCTTCTCCGCACTCGCACCTTGGACTTTCGACCGAATTCCATTTGAAGAGGAAACTATTACAGCGACCATGACCGGTTCTAAGTCGATTCAAAATACACCAAATTTTCCTAGGAAGATTGAAACCATGAACTTTTTCTGAAGGATCGCTGATCAAACCTTTGTTAAAAACATTACACGAATTCCATTCCGAACGCCAAATTTCTTTGTCACTTTTATTGGTGTAAAGAAAATCGTTGATCCATAAAGGTTTACGAGATTTCAATCTAGCAATTTTAGAATCCGGAATATAAGACATGATTGGGAATAAATTCGGAAAGGAACGATATCTATCCCAAGACTTTATCACTGCAACGTTCATGTATGGCAAATGAAGAAATTCTCCAAATAGATTCATTACTACTAACATATCTTCCCATCTGATATTGTGACACCTCATCGTTACTATTTGGAGCTGTAATACCAAAAACAGCCATGCCTTTCGTGACGTACTTGCCAACATATTTAATAGATTTTACTGAATTAAAGTACTCAACATTGCAATGTGCCTTGAATGTTTTTGACAGCAGCGGCGAATATGGAACAACCCAGGTGTTGTTGACTACAACATCCTTATTCTTAACTTTCAATGCTATTGTTCTACAGCCATCTTCAAGAGGGGGTTACCATCATTACCTGTTATTGTCTCTTTCAAAGAAGCACGTGGATAATGCTTGGAGCATTTGTTGTCGATCATACATGGCGATTCACGATTGTGTTCACCACACGGTCCATGTATCATGTTTTTTATCACTATTTCATGCAATTCTGGAACTACATCTGGATCAGGAATTTCTGCACTGATGATTGAGTCGAATACATTGGGTCTGCTTTTTTCAGCCATCCACAGGAGAATGTGAGCATGAGGCAACCCCGTCGAACCATTTTGGGTTGCACGTGAAAGAAATAAACAAATCTGGTCGAACATAATGAAGCACCTGTAGTGTCTGTGATTACACTGTCTCGTGTGTCTATGACTTATGCTAGGTGTGAGAACGACGAGAGCCGCAGGCGAGAGTCGACGACTAGCAGTGAGCTCGTGGGCATTGCCGAGCCAGTGACTACGCAAGTGAATTCTACAAGTGGCGACGAAGAAAAAGTGTAGTATAAAGTGTAAAAGGAATTTCAGGTATTGTTGACATCATTGTTCTTTGAAAATTCTACAGCAATAACTTGACAGTCACTTACGTGTCTCACTGACATAAAAAGCAACGAAAAAATGCCAAAAGCAAGTCAAACCCATTTTTATATTTGAGTACCGCATAATTTGAATCAGGTAATTATAATTAATTGATAATTCTTCTTGCCTCCATTCAATTGGAAGTATTATTGTGGCTACTTGCCTCCATTCAATTGGAAAAAGTTATATTGTGGCTACTTGCCTCCATTCAATTGGGAAAAGTATATTGTGGCTAAGTGCCTCCATTTAATTGGAAAAAGTTGTATTGTGGCTACACGCCTCCATTCAATTGGAAGTATTATTGTGGCTACTTGCCTCCATTCAATTGGAAAAAGTTATATTGTGGCTACTTGCCTCCATTCAATTGGAAAAAGTTATATTGTGGCTACTTGCCTCCATTCAATTGGAAATAGTAATATTGTGGCTAATTGCCTCCATTTAATTGGAAACATATTGTGGTATTGAAAAAAACCTCCATTTAATTGGGAATTTCAAATATAAAGTATTTGGTGTTATTGGTCGTGAGATCATCAATAACTTGGGAACAATCGAAGTAAGCAGAATTTTATTCCAGGTTGCCTTAGCCTTGATCTACCATCATGGCTAATTATCTGCCACCCTTAGAGGGATTAGATGTAGAAGGTGATGGTGCTCACATCGGGAATAGATGGGAAAAATGGAAGAGGCCCTGCTAATCTATCTTGATGCAGCTGAGATAGGAGCTCAGCTGAAGAAAAGAGCAACTTTGTTGCATTTAGGCGGGACAGGTCTACAGGAAATATATTACAACTTGCCCGGTGCTCATGCAGAAGTTGCAGAAGGCGTAAATGTTTTCGATGTGGCCATCCAGAAATTGGATGAATTCTTTTTTCCCAAACAAAATCGAGTTTACGAACGACATATGTTTCGACTAATAAAACAAGAAGAAGGGGAGAAATTTGAAAGATTTCTAGTAAGACTGAGGAAACAAGCTGATCGGTGTAACTTTGATAGGAAGGATGATCACTTGATAGACCAAATTACGAAAAAGTGTACATCAGCGGAATTACGAAAGAAAATTTTAACCCTTGGTGATAGTATAACTCTCGATAAAATCATATCAGAAGCAAACACGGTGGAAATTGTTAACAATCAACTGGAAAATTATGAAATGAAAAAACCAGGAGCTGATGGAGTTAACGCTATTTATAACAAAGGGCGCAGGAAAATAAGTATGCATGGTTGGAATCCAACGCAAGGGAGTAATTACAAAAAGAGGAGTTGCGGCAGGTGTGGAAGCACAAAGCATAGTTCCGAGGATAGTGAATGCCCAGCAAGGGAGATCAAATGTTTTGGATGCGGCAAAGGTGGACATTTCCGTCGATATTGTAAATCTAGCAAAGAACCAGTTAAAAGAAGAGTTCAAGATATTGAGCTGTTAGGAAACAGTTCGAGAAGCGATAAGGGCACGAAGAAAAAGAAGGTTGAAGTGGACTACGTGTTTAATGTGAACGATGACGGCACGTTGAATTGTTCGTTAGGCGGAATACAAACAAATATGCTTATTGATTCAGGTTGTAAGGTTAATCTCATCACAACAAAAACATGGGAGACCTTTAAAAATCAAGTTGTTGAAATTAATAACCAGATAGGGTCTCCTGACAAAACGCTTTTTGGTTATGGAAGTACAACACCACTCAACGTGATGGGCTGCTTTGAAACAACAATCGCCATAGCAAACCGCAAAACACGTGCCACAGTATATGTTATATCCAAAGGAACACGAGATTTATTAGGGAAAGAAACTGCAATCAGATTGGGTGTTTTGAAAATAGGTCTGGATATTAACGCAATCGAAGGCAAGTCTGTAATAAAACCATTTCCCAAATTTAAAAACGTATTGGTAGAGATTCCAATAAATACGATGGTTAAGCCTGTATCGCAACCATATAGAAGAATACCGATTCCGATTGAAGAGAAGGTCGAAAGAAAAGTGAGAGAACTTCTTGATCGTGACATCATTGAAGAAGTACAGGGAGCATCAAGATGGGTATCTCCTGTTGTACCGATATTGAAAGAAAATGGTGATTTACGTCTTTGTATTGATATGCGAGCTGCAAACAAAGCTATAATGAGAGAAAATCACCCTTTGCCCTGTATGGATCAATTACTCCCGAAAATTGGTAAAGCTAAATATTTTAGTAAACTTGATATAAAGGACGCTTTCCATCAACTAGAGCTCCACCCAAACAGTAGACATATTACAACGTTCATTACGACAAAGGGTCTTTACCGATACAAACGATTAATGTTTGGTATGAATTGCGCTCCGGAGACCTTCCAAAAAGTATTGGAAAGGATTTTAATCAAGAATGAAGGGGCCGTTAATTTCATTGATGATATACTGGTATTTGGTGATAGCGAGGAAGAGCATGATCTAAGACTAAAAAAACTGTTGAGTGTACTGAATGAACATACTGTGTTACTTAACAATGAGAAGTGCTTATTCAAGGTCACAAAGGTAGAGATCCTGGGCCATGAATTGACTTCAGATGGTGTGCGTCCCTTAAACAAATACCTTGATAGTATTAAA
Source organism: Myrrha octodecimguttata (assembly GCA_958510865.1). Lineage (NCBI taxonomy): Eukaryota > Metazoa > Arthropoda > Insecta > Coleoptera > Coccinellidae > Myrrha > Myrrha octodecimguttata. The sequence goes on from OY294061.1 coordinate 10,907,796, forward strand.
AATTTTCGAGTTCCAACAAATGTCGAGGAGTTGCAAAGTTTCCTTGGTCTGGTGAATTATGTGAATAAATGGATTCCGAACTTGGCTACAAAAACAGAACCTTTAAAAGAATTGTTACGGAAGAAACTTGGAAGAAACACAAGTATACTGCCATTCTTTTAACAAGCTCAATCTAGCGCTTTTGACGATTTGAAGAATATCTTGACCAAAACACAATCCTTGGGTTACTACGACGTAAACGACAAAACACAGGTCATAGCAGATGCGAGCCCAGTTGGACTTGGTGCTGTTTTAGTTCAATTAGATTCTAAAGGACCGCGCATAATCGCGTTCGGAAACAGGACATTGACTGAGTGCGAAAGGAAATACAGTCAAACTGAAAAAGCAGCATTGGCATTAGTCTGGTCTGTGGAGCATTTCAATATATTCCTATTCGGAAAAGAATTTGACCTCATTACTGATCATAAGCCTCTCGAGATATTATTCGGGTCTAAATCGAAGCCTTGTGCTCGAATAGAGAGATGGGTGCTCAGGCTACAATCGTATAAATACAGAGTGATGTATAAACCGGGGAAAATGAACATTGCAGATTCCTTTTCCAGACTCTGCGTATGCTCAAACTCACCATTTAAGGGTCATGACATCCATATACATCAAATCGTTGAACAATGCAGACCGCAGGCCATTTCAATGAGCGATATCATCGAGTTTTCTGGAAGTGACAAAGAAACCAATTATGTGAAAAAAGGTATTCATGAACAGGACTGGGACGAGACAGTAAAAAATTATAAAATTTTCGAAAATGAACTATGTTTCTATGGAAATATATTGCTCGGACGTAACAGGATTGTAATACCCCAGAAGTTGCGAAAAACTGTTTTAGATGTCGCACATGAAGGACATCCAGGGATTGTTGCAATGAAGGGTCGATTACGGACCAAAGTATGGTGGCCACGAATCGACAAAGACGTGGAAAATCTAGTGAAGTCTTGCAAGAGCTGCACCTTGGTGGGATTACCTAATCCCCCGACACCAATGAAAAGACGTGAGCTTCCCCTGGCACCATGGGTAGATGTCGCAATGGATTTGCTAGGTCCATTGCCTAATCAGGAATACGTGTTCGTTGTAATTGATTATTACAGTCGTTATAAAGAGGTAAAAATGACTAAATCTGTGACAAGTTCCCAAATAATTAAACTTTTGAAAGAAATCTTCAGCAGACTTGGTTATCCCGTATCAATAACTGCAGACAATGGAAAACAATTTGTAAGCGAAGAATTCCGAGTTTTCTATAGCAGTTGTAATATCAAAATATTCAACACTGTTCCGTATTGGCCTCAACAAAACGGAGAGGTCGAAAGACAGAATCGAGACATTTTGAAGCGCTTAAAAATAAGCCATATGGAGAAAAAAGACCTGAAAGAGAGTTTGTGGGATTATCTCATTATGTACAATAGTACTCCTAACTCAACGACAGGAAAATCACCTTCTGAACTATTTTTTGGGCGTCAAAATCGAGACAAAATCCCATCATTAGACAGGATAGATCTTTCAGGAAATGACGATGAGATAAGAGATAGAGATAAGATTCACAAAGAGAAAGGGAAAGAGTATGGGGACAAACGGAGAGGAGCGACAGACTCAACAATTAATGTAGGTAATAAAGTTTATGTTAAGAATATGGAGAAAGGAAACAAACTTAGCACAAACTTCAATCCCACACCTCACACTGTTGAGGAATCAAATGATGGCGACATTACTGTCAGGAATGATCAAACGGGTCAAGTATTACGAAGGAATGTTGTGAATTCTACAGCATCTAAGTCATAGCATCTTGCGCATATTCCTGCATGTGTCTGGGGCTTCCCACATATGTTGCTGGGAAAATAGTAAGTCAACCGACATTATTTCCATCTCCATCTGCATTCATGGCATCGCGCAAATGGATATAATCTTCTGAACGCAACTCTCTCTGATTCAAACGTATATATGTTTGACGTTCCGTTTCAATTTTGACATACATATCAACGGCGAACTGATGGAACAATTGGCGGCATTTCAAATTATGGTTGTCCTCGTTCTGTCGAATCATGAAACGATATGCATAAAAATTCATCGAGCTGACCTTGTTTGTTTCCTGACCTGTAAGAGAATAATCAACATTAATGAGGAATTGAAACATAGAACTTTTGAAACAACATTACTCTGACGAAGTGGTGGTAAAAACTATGAAAATATAGTAGAAAAAAATACAGGGTGCACACATCTAAGGACCTTATTCTCTGAAGATGTCTTTATGAAATGCATTCTTACTATATTCTTTCATAATATGACTTATCAATACTCACCAGTCGCTGGGTTAATCATCTTGATAAAAATTAGGTTTTCCATCTTCTCCTCGGCAGAATATTAGTGGATATTGTAAAGCATCATACATACGATGTGTTTCACTGATACGTCTGAGGTTGCCACCATCACGTAGTTGAATTACAATGTCGCGAGACTCCATATTTTCTCCAACTACTACAATAGCAACTTCATTTAACGTTGGTGCATTGAAACATCTCTCATGTTCTCCTGCTTGCCTTTTATCTGCTTTAAGTACTAATTCATGTTCGTCAGATCATTTCTAAGGCTGTTTCGAACAATTGTACCAATTGATTATGTTCATGCAAAAGTTGTTGCAATTGCACGATGATTTCTCGTCTTGCTGCACGATTGATGACACAACGTTGATTAACTTCATTCTCAGAATTTCCAAGGAAGTAAATCTGGAGAAATTTGTAATCACCATCAACTGGTGGTAACAATGCTCCTGTACAATGGTGAATTTGTCCTTGAATCTGCTGAAAAAAATTAGAAAAGTTTCGTTAATGAGTCTTAACAGAATTTTCATGTTAGCAGGTAATGTTATAATCAATGTGAAATATGTTTGTTTGATATAGAAAATGAAATACCTTAAAAGTTGGGTTGAAACCTCGTTCCTCAATTAAGTTTGAACCAAAAGATGTCATTTGGAACACACTATTGTAATGCTGAATATTCTGCAGAAAATGTTTTAATAGAGGTTCTTGTCCTGAAAGTAACGAATTCACAGGTTCTGGTGGCGTTGTCAGTTGTGGCAATTTGATTTTTCCGTTCAAACAACATTATCCTGGGATTTCGTTTGGATTGACCAATAATGCTCATGGTTCCGAAATGAAACATTATTGCCAGCATAATCGACTGTGGGATCATATCTAAATGCCAAACGTTCAAAGTCGATGTTTTCATTTGATACTATATTTTCTTGTACCTCGCCTGAGATCGATAGTATGGATTCATCCGACGCTGAGACAGATCTTGCTTGAGAGCCTCTCATTCTGTTGTCCAATCGCTGATTTGAAAGTCGTCTTGCGTTACGCGTCCGCCGACCAATATTTGGACGCCTCATTGATGGCATTTTTATAAATGATAATGAGTAACACAAACGCACAACACAACGATTAATATCAAACACAATGCTATTAAAAACTTTCAGGAAACACGTTTTACTGTAAATAACAAATACCACAGGTGGTTTGTTTTTGTAAATGCGGTAACCTAACAACCTAAGTGTCGAACGTCAAAGTGTCAAGGTACTCTATGATTGCTCGCTTTGTCGAATACTTCATAGTTAAGTTTAATAGAGTTCTATGGTTGGAGGAAAAAGAAAGGCTTTGTTCTTTTTTCCGTGCATTTTTTTCGGAATTATTCCGTTATACAAACCTAGACCTGAGAATAATGAACACAACAAAAAAAAAGTTATCCAATTTGGTGCAGTCGTTTGAACGTAGTGCTTGTTCAAAATATCGATAGACCATAGATCCTTTTTTATTTATATAGATATTATTTCGCTGAAAAATCAAGAATTGAAGATCACCGACCTACAGCCGAGAGTACTCTCAGGATGACAAGTGGAGGATTACCTTGTGGTGAGTCTAGTGCATTTTCTTTCTTTTGTTTATTTTATTTCCCAATATTTCAAAACCTATGGTTCCTACAGTCCAACCATTCTCTCAATTATAAGAGCTTACCGCAACATTTTTGGCCATTCGGTTCGCCGGATTTTTGAATCACTTGTTCTTTCATATATGGTTTTTTTTATTGGATAATCAGAAGTTTTGCAAATTACTTGCAGAAGGGTTTGTTTATTGAAGGCATTATTCTATCGCAACACCTCAAATCAAAAATTTTGCGAATTTCTTTTGAAAAAATATTCCTTCTTTTCGACAGTATTACGTGTCTGCGCATATGTTATGAGATTTGCTCATAACATGGCTCATACCCAGGAAAAACGATGTGGCGCTCTCGGTTCATTGAAGCTCCATTCATCATTGATAAGACTCGCAAAATATACACAGTTAGTTTCATTCTCGGATGAAATCTCCTCGAATAAATTTTCCAAGCCATTAAGAAGGCTCAATGTTTTCAAGGGCGAGGACGATCTACTTCGAGTGGGTGGGCGTTTAAGTCATTCCGATTTGCGATATGAAACCAAACATCCGATTCTCTTACCTAGAAAATGCCTATTAACCGATCATCTCATTGATCAGTACCATAGAAAATATTTTCATGTTGATCCACGTCAACTGCAATTTTTACTCGCTCAGCGATTTTGGATATTATTCCCAAGACGAGCCATAAATTGCGTTTTGTCAAAATGTGTCAAGTGTTTCAGAATGAAACCTATCGCCTATCAACCCCCTATGGGTAATTTACCTAAGTCAAGGTTTTCAACGATGAAGACTTTCTTACACAGCGAATGTGATTTCGCTGACCCTTTCACGATTGCGCCCATGTGAAAATATCGTGGACAAAAAACTTCAGAGGCCTACATATGTATTTTTGTATGTCACTCAACGAAGGCGGTTCTCTTGGAATTGGCCAATGAACTATCTTCTGAATCTTTTTTGGCAGCTCTACAAAGATTTATTTATTATTTAATTTCGACGGAACAGGAGGTAATAAAGTTTCATTTCAACCCCCCTTGGTATCTTCAACCTGATTACTGCAATTTTCAAATTCACAGATCATCATTTGGGATTTCTATTTTCTATTCGAAGTAGATTTTGTATAGTTCCGATTAACATGAAACTTGTATTGATTGAATGAACCGAAATTCAATCCACATGGTTCGAGAGGACAAGTGTATTTTTTCTGTTTCAAATTCCTATGAATGAATAAATGCTTATGATATCTTGAATACTCAAGGCACTTGAATCCGCATATACAACAGAAACATAATGAATAAATACAATTGTACTTACCTTGCTTCTATAAACACTAAACAATTGCACGAAAAACCAATAATAACTTTATGACGCTTCACTGCGAAAAGCTCTCGAATGAAACTGAAATGAGTTTAACCCTAACCTGGTCTTTCCATTTGATGCAACGCTTGTATTAAATACTTTTTTTATGTTAAACCACATAATCCGTCGTGGAATTACATTCTCAGGTTGAAATTTCCGCAAGAATATGTAAATTTACATTCCGAAATAGAATTCTTGTATTATTACATGAAATATCGTAAATTTAATACGTACTTTCACACATTTCATGGAAATTTAATATGTGATCTGAAAGAACAGTAAAACTCAGGTAGTTTACATATTACACTAAAATAACTGTGAATTCACATGGAATTTCATGTGAATCGTATATAAAATTACCCCCATTTTTAACAGTGTAGGTTCTCATGATGTGATGTTGTATAATAAGATTGTCTCTGTGTCTTGTCGCATAGCAGTGACAAAAACGTTCTGTCAATTTGTGTAATTTACGAACTCATCAACGTATTTTGAAATGCAACCTACCCTCAAAGTTTCAAGTCGATAGGATTCTCTGTACTCATATTATCGTGCCTAGGATCGGCCGTACAGATAAAATCGCTTTCGACACCGGATTCGTCATTTATGAGTCCAACGAAGTAGTTTGAAAACATGTAGGCAAAACGATTACACGCTGTTTCCCTGAAAAGTGCACAAAAACAGCAAATTTTACATATTTTGTCCCAATACCCCCTAAAATAAAACTTACGCCAGATTGAAATTGAGTTGTGAGAGTTATTGAATTCTGATGAATTGTTTTCGAAAAATGAATAAATATATTGTTTCATAAAAAATTCGCTAATTTATAATTATTTTCAATTAACTAACCAAACGATCCCAACAGAATACTGATTCGTATGTGTATAATAGATTCTTTCTCATTCAACAGATAAACTACAGTCTTCACCAGCTAAGGGATTTCTCAAGAAGTTGGACCTTCCTGAGGCTACCGTATCTCTACATTCTTGTTTCCAAGATCAACGTGTCCACATCAATCGTGGTTACATTGAATGCTGTTAAGTGTACCTGTTTTGGAATCAAGCCTTCGGTTAAATCACAAGAGCTGCTCGTTTCTATAGTTTCAGTTGTTAGTATCGTGTACGGCAAGTTGTCCTGTCTTATTTTATATGCCAAGACCCTTAATCTCAATCTGGTTTGGTGCTTCTTTCGTTTGACCCATTCAAGTACAGTTGTAGTTAGATTACTAGTAGATAATTATTTTCCATAGTTTTATTTGAAAGTTTTCTTTTTCTTCGAATAGAAAAATAAAAAAAATATGGCTGACTATATTCGCTACACATCAAAGGCTACCATATGGGGATTAAATACTTGATACAGGGCATAGGAATCTTATGAGCAAAAATAACATGGCTTTGCACGCAAACTTATTGACTGTTTGTATGAAATAAAACGGTTTTCAACTCTGTTCCAAAACAAAGTTACAAAATATTCAGGAAAGCATTTGCGCATGAATTGTACAACTGCCCGATTTCGAGGATGCCATACTGGGGAGCCCAGCCGACACACTGATTCAGTACAACTTAAATGAGCAATATCTAAATCCACTTCAAACATGTCACGGTTATTCGTTTCGACAAGAAGAGGTTCCATGAATGACTCTCATGTAGCTGAAAAAATTTCTTCTTATTCTTTCAGTACCGAACAAATGGAAATCAACTCAATCTACAGTTTCCGTTTGAATCAGAATTATGAATAAAATGCTCGATCATATCGATGCTATAATAGAGTTATTTCCCAATATTGGGTGATGAAATCCAAAAAAGCTTCAACGAAGAATATGAAATCTTTTCAGAATAAGCTTTAATCGATATTCAAAAATTTTCACATTTTCTTTCAGATGGATGTGATATTGCTCCAATTGATACTAGAGAATTATTATGAAATAAAACTCAATAATTAAGCAGATCAATTATATTGTAAATATAGTTACTATCAGTTCAAAGATGAAATTGATCATTTCTCTGAGCGAAGTAACATCGCCGTGATTAAAATCGGATTTTGATATGATATATCGAATCCACTTGTGATGAAATTGTATGGATGTGAAAAAGTTCGCTCCATTGGCACATTCCTCAATTTTACCAAAGGAAATTATACCAGATATCTGTCCATTGCAAACCAGCGGGCCACCTGAGTCACCCTAAAAAAATTCGATATGTTTTATTCATTCTTCAATTTATCTTCAGTACTTCTGTGCCTTTTGAACCATAATGACATTTCTTTTTGAAAATCACATGACAAGACTTGTTCATGTTCATCTGAAACCTATAGATAGGTAGATATTGTCCCTCAGAGGTCTCACAACAGCTTTGCGAGTTAGTGAAATCGATTGTGTGCTGCGTTTGATCGACTTATGTGTCGCTACCCCAACTTATGCAAAGCGCAGCAAGTTTTTGATGCAATAGTCATTGTCATGAGATTCAAATTCCTAGATAAGGGCTCTGAATGATAAGGTTGCGACATTAACACACAAAACATATCATTCATTTTACCTTTTTACTATGAATCAATGGTTTTGATGCCTGCAGAACCGAAGAGACAAGCTTCACATTTGAAAATCTGTCTGGTCACGCCGATGAAACACGTGCCTCGTCTGGAGTTAAGAACGAGAGTCTCCCAAAGGCCTCATCGTCACGTTTTGCTGGATTACCATATTTCATTACACGGTTTTAATCTGACATAATATAGGGATATGGCAATTGCATCAGATGAATATAAAGACTGCCTCAAGGAGTGCCAGTACATTTCTTAAAACATGGTTGTTATCAGAGTACTCGCCAAAGCACGAAAATTGTACATAATATTTATTTATTTATTTATTTATTCAGAAATACATTCAACAGGCCGAGGCCCAATTACAGGTGTATACAATGATACAGAAAAAAAAATAACAAAATAATACATCGACGTTGATGAGGCAGACAAGAGTTAAGAGACATACAGTCTTAGAAATAGAAAAAAAAAAGTCCATAATGAGTCATTAATCATCTTAGTTACTCAACGCGCGGTTCAACGATCTCTTGAACTGAGACAATGAAAGAAAGAATATGTCAACACTTCTCAGATTGTTATAACTCCTGCACATTGTTGTTAGTGGGCAGAAAAAATGATGATAGGAATTAGGTACCTCAATATGAAATGTTATGTGCGATCTGGAAGTGAAACGGGGAACATTAAATTGCAGTGACGAGAGTAGAGCCATCGAATCTACCTGATTGTGCACGATTTTATAAAGAAATATCATGTCACTCATCTCACGGACCTTTCTAAGCGAAGCGAACTCAAACTCATTTAAAAGGGATTCGTAACTATAGTTTCTATCTGGATAAAAACCATGCTTCATCAGAAAAAGGAATTTAATGAATTTTTTCTGAACCCTTTCAATACAATCTATGTACTTTTTATGACAGGGATTCCATACCACACTACAGTATGAGAGTTTACTTCTAACAAGAGCCTGATAGATGGATGAAATCGCTTTCAAGGAAGAAAACTCCTTACAATTGCGTATTACGAAACCAAGACTTTTCATAGCACTGCAAGTTATTTCTCTTATATGAGAAGAGAACGTATTGTTATGGTTTTTTCTAAATCGATATTTAAAGTAACAGGACGAAAATAACTTACCAATGAACACAAATGCTTATATTCAATCATTTATTTTCATAATATATAATTAAGTTAATTCCAGGCCTCAAACATAGTAAATTCTATCATAAGATATAAGAAATGTCCAAATCAATCACGATCCAGTAACAAATCTAGAGAATTCATTCCATCATTTCAATAGTTTATTCAGGGCACATAATCCTTCCAAATTATCTTTCTCAGCAGGCTTCTCATGATCTGAAAGTATAAGAATTTGTATCAATACGTTGAATTTTATAAAATTGCCTTATCTAGTCAAAAAGTAGGAAATTATGAGCAACTTAAGTGATATTTTGTTGAAAATTATTATTATAGGTTTGAATTAAACAGAACTAGCAATCATAAGTAGAATTAGATGTAGAATTTCAAAGAAAATGTAAATATAGGATAGAAGTTATGTCTCAACCCATAAGTTGCATATAATGTAATTATCAGGTTTCCGAAGGAACAAAATTGCAGCTATATTTTAGAAATAGGGTTTATTTAATATAATGAAAGCATTTTTTGGCGGTTGTAAGTAGAAATTTAAGAATACTAGGCAAATGAAATTGTTAACTTAGAAAATTGTACATTTAGGCATAAAAATTTGAAAAATTTTATATATTAGAGATTTAGAATATAGGCAAGAGGCACATCAAAATATGGAGAAAAATACGGCCGAATTTTCTAGGCCAGGTTCAAAGAAGGAAAACTTACCTCTGAAGAGAAAACTGCGAAAGCATCATTTTTGGAAGACATCTTTAAAACATAGCATACTAAGATGTGAAGAAAAATTGCAAAAAGGTATAAATACCGAAGCTCGAACACAGAGAATTTAGTCCAATTTTAACCATCGTCCAGACTGTAGCAGCTCCTCATAAAAAAAAGTTATCGAAACATCGTAATATTCCAGTCAGAAACCCAAAGTTAATCAAAATTGAATCAAGTGACTGGCATCCTGCAAGAAAAACAGAATAGTACATGGAATATTGAAGAAAATCCTATTAACTTACCAGAAAAAGAAATCCAGCCGTTGGAAGATCCAAACGAGAAAAATTCGAGCCAAAATAAATATAATTTCAAGAGTCAACCCTGGGAATTCGCACATTACGCAATAAATAAACAAGAGGAACTTTAGAGGTTATCTCGAAAATCTGAACCATAGAAGAATACAAAGCAAGAGAGTGACATAGAATAATAACACCGTGGGTGAGAGAAAAGGACATCAATATAAGTTTTTAGATTTAAATTTAATTATTTGAGTTTAGGTTTAGTAATAAATTTGGCATTTAAATCAATTTCTTAAAATTCATTTCATTAAATATTGTTATTAGAAATTTATAAATTATTATTTCATAGAATAGAACCCTCCTGAGAAAGATTCGGAAAGCCGCGCAAAATTCAAATCAAAATTTTATAATTTTGTTATTGGATCCCGTTGAAAATTCAAAAATCAAAATTAATCAAAATAGAACAACAGTAGGATTCATAACAATTGGCGCCCATCGCGAGGCTTTGTTTTCTATAGGTGTTCATTGAGTAATTATTTTCAGGAATTATATCAAATTTAATAATCAGTATTCACATTTTCAAATTTTACCAAGAATATACTTGAAATTTGTTGATTATTTGAACAAAATAGACATGGCTACTCATCAAATGGAACCAAAAACAAAACCTATCAGAGAAGAGAGGAAGAATGCGAGTAAACAGCAGAAATTGGACTCAAAAACATATGACATGTTTCTACAAATGAAAAAAAAAATGGATGAACAAACAGAAAAATTAGATGCTACAGTGAACGAGCAAAAGATAGAGGGGGAAATAATTAGAAATGAAATCAGAGAAGGATGTAGACGACTAGGTGAAAAGATAGAAATAGAAGGAAATAAGACTATACAAGAACTAAAGAGATTACAAGATAAAATAGAGATTAAAACAGAAGTACAAGAAAAAGAAAATATAGAAAAATTAAAGAAAACAAGAGATAAACTAAATGTTTCAACAGAAAAACAAAATGAACCAGTATATGACACAGAGATGCAAGGAAATGAAATCATACAAGAGTTAAATATAATACATGATGAAATATATGACAAAATAGAAAAACAAAATGAATGGAAATATGATACAGAAATGAACAGGGGAAAAACAGGGGAAACATTTGAAATGAAACTTAAAAACTACAGAGACATGAATACTATTCATTTGAATATGGATAATATAGAGACATGTGATGGAAATACAAAATACAAACATTCACAAGTTTACATGAACAATTTAAGAATTAAAATGAAACATTACTGGCAAGATCATAAAAAACCTTGGTTTAAAAGAAAAAAAGAAATAGACAATCTAGTAAAAGCAGAAAGAAAGCTGAGGACTTATTTTTGGGGAGGCGAGCAACAAGGAATTGTCACAAGTACAAAGACAGAGGAATGTCCAATAAAATTAATGAAGAATGAAGAGCCAACAAGAAACTGGGAAAGAAATGATTACAGACAATATGACCAGATTATAAAAGAGGTGAATAAAAGAATCAGAAGAACAGCAGAAAAGTATATAAAGAAAATGAGAAAAAATTACAAGAAAAAGACGAAATTCAAGAAGGGAGATTCAGTAGTAGTAAGAGCTTCAAGAAGATCTGATAGAAGGCTTAACAAATGTGCAAAATTTCAATTTCCATTTGAAGGACCATATATAATAGAAACAGAAAACCCTGTGAATAGTTATCTATTGAAAGATCCAGCAACAGGATGTTTGAAAGGAGTTCACAATATAGAACATCTTTACCAATTCAATGAGTAATTTACATAGTCAGTTGAAATTAGTTTCCATTTGCAGAAATTTGACAATTTTTTCAAATCTCAACGAATTTCAGGGGAATTGTTATGGTTTTTTCTAAATCGATATTTAAAGTAACAGGACGAAAATAACTTACCAATGAACACAAATGCTTATATTCAATCATTTATTTTCATAATATATAATTAAGTTAATTCCAGGCCTCAAACATAGTAAATTCTATCATAAGATATAAGAAATGTCCAAATCAATCACGATCCAGTAACAAATCTAGAGAATTCATTCCATCATTTCAATAGTTTATTCAGGGCACATAATCCTTCCAAATTATCTTTCTCAGCAGGCTTCTCATGATCTGAAAGTATAAGAATTTGTATCAATACGTTGAATTTTATAAAATTGCCTTATCTAGTCAAAAAGTAGGAAATTATGAGGAACTTAAGTGATATTTTGTTGAAAATTATTATTATAGGTTTGAATTAAACAGAACTAGCAATCATAAGTAGAATTAGATGTAGAATTTCAAAGAAAATGTAAATATAGGATAGAAGTTATGTCTCAACCCATAAGTTGCATATAATGTAATTATCAGGTTTCCGAAGGAACAAAATTGCAGCTATATTTTAGAAATAGGGTTTATTTAATATAATGAAAGCATTTTTTGGCGGTTGTAAGTAGAAATTTAAGAATACTAGGCAAATGAAATTGTTAACTTAGAAAATTGTACATTTAGGCATAAAAATTTGAAAAATTTTATATATTAGAGATTTAGAATATAGGCAAGAGGCACATCAAAATATGGAGAAAAATACGGCCGAATTTTCTAGGCCAGGTTCAAAGAAGGAAAACTTACCTCTGAAGAGAAAACTGCGAAAGCATCATTTTTGGAAGACATCTTTAAAACATAGCATACTAAGATGTGAAGAAAAATTGCAAAAAGGTATAAATACCGAAGCTCGAACACAGAGAATTTAGTCCAATTTTAACCATCGTCCAGACTGTAGCAGCTCCTCATAAAAAAAAGTTATCGAAACATCGTAATATTCCAGTCAGAAACCCAAAGTTAATCAAAATTGAATCAAGTGACTGGCATCCTGCAAGAAAAACAGAATAGTACATGGAATATTGAAGAAAATCCTATTAACTTACCAGAAAAAGAAATCCAGCCGTTGGAAGATCCAAACGAGAAAAATTCGAGCCAAAATAAATATAATTTCAAGAGTCAACCCTGGGAATTCGCACATTACGCAATAAATAAACAAGAGGAACTTTAGAGGTTATCTCGAAAATCTGAACCATAGAAGAATACAAAGCAAGAGAGTGACATAGAATAATAACACCGTGGGTGAGAGAAAAGGACATCAATATAAGTTTTTAGATTTAAATTTAATTATTTGAGTTTAGGTTTAGTAATAAATTTGGCATTTAAATCAATTTCTTAAAATTCATTTCATTAAATATTGTTATTAGAAATTTATAAATTATTATTTCATAGAATAGAACCCTCCTGAGAAAGATTCGGAAAGCCGCGCAAAATTCAAATCAAAATTTTATATTTTTGTTATTGGATCCCGTTGAAAATTCAAAAATCAAAATTAATCAAAATAGAACAACAGTAGGATTCATAACAGTATGTACCCGAAAAAATATAAAAACGTTGCAAATTTCACGCAAGGGTTTATTATTTTCTCAGTTGAATAACCCAATAGAATTGATATCTCAAATACAACTCATATATTTTTGATAACTTATGGGTTTCTTACAGCACAAAAACCAATTCCATGAAAAAATTCATGTGGAACATTGAAATATCATATATTTGAATAACATATCCACATGTAGAATGCTAAGTCAGTAGCATAATATAAAATAATAATGCGAATGAGAAAAGACGTTTCACATTCGATTCACCTACACCGAAGAGGTAGATTAAAAGACGCGTTTTTCTTCCCGACTCAAGGACCACTAGTCGGAAATCATCCGGATGAACATTTTTAGATTGAGTTATGCAACAGTAATCAACGTCAAGATATTCATGAAAATTTGGTGGTAAGTTTTCAGGATTTTTTTAAAATCCAATCCCCAATTTCGAGCCCTAAGTGTTGTACCCTGCTGAAGAGCTCGGAGGATGAATTTCGAGCGACATACGATTTTTCTACCAAGTTTCATGGATTTCAATTCCATAGCCCCGGAGAACGGACGGCGGACCGACGGATTTTTTCTTATTAGTTCATTCAAATCTACATACTTCAAAATGTAAATTGTGAAACTTTCAGAGGGTGTTATTTTTTTATTCACTAAGGCTTATATTTTATTTTATCAAATGATTAACCAAAACAAACCAGAGAATAGTTTTATGACGCTTGCGCCGGTATCGAAATTTGACCTGGAACCAACTAGCGATTCCACCAAGAACTTATTACAAACCTATATTGGGTGAATGAGAAAAGAATTAATAACACTTCTGTCAACAACAAACCGCAGTTTAAATATACATTCAGGTATCGTGGAATGATCTTTACTCAGGAGTTTTTCTGGGTGAAACCAAACACAACTCAATACGTCATTTATTATGAAATAGTCGAGATACCGATACATTGACCGGACTTCGGTTATCAACCTAAATACCTTATTTGAAAATAAACAATCATTCATATTGCAAATTACTCTATCAGCAATTGAGGACTTTCCATCAACACTACATCTTTCCCGCGAATTGAAAACAATTTTTATGTTTATTTGAGAACCAAAATTATTAATATTATTCATTTATCAATATTCACTAGATTAATAAGGACAATTACTTACTCAGCCTATTTCATAACTCATTCAGATAATGGATATCCAATATCGAAATATATGGGATAATTAAACTTTTATTTCATTTACATTCTGGGTTTATGACAGCCCACTTGCCTCAATACCGTGCACAAACACCTTACTTCGATTTTTGTGAACGACACATTCCTTTCCATTTGTGGCGAATCGCACATTTGGACATTCGTCTCTTAGAACAACGAACGGTCCGTTTTAAACACTTCGAAGTTTATTGCCACTTTAATTTTTCAGAAGAATCAAATAATTTTTCTTGTAAATAATAATGTTTTCTAATCATACTCTAACTTTCTTCTGAGTCATCAGATTCTTAATTTCTTCCGCCATCCAATTGAGCTCTTTTCTATCCAAATGTAAGTTTCAATGAATACAAGCAATACACAGGGGTTTTACACCTATTATTGCTTGTCAGATAGTAAGGTTAATTACATTTTCTGCTTAACACCAATTCTTTAGGTGAGTATTGGGAGCTACAATGGAAAGGAGACACATGTAACAGAAATGAGGAGTTCACGATGACTAAAAAGATCAATAGTTTGTCCACTGTATTCTAAAAAATGAATTTGATTTCTTGTGGGAGTTTTCTAACGCTCCTATACTCTGATGATGCTGAGCTGTTGCTTCGAACTGTGATCTTTCGAAAATTCACAAAAATTTGTCATCGTACTTGAAATGAACTTGAAATAAACTATGTTCTTTGATTACTCACAGGGTACACCAAATCTCAAAATGAAGTTATCTACAGAGGCTTCAACAAGCTTGGTGAGATTACACTGTAGTTTAGAAATATATACATTACCATCTTCATCTTTTTCTAGAGGACCGACTATGTCCCAATACATATTTTTAAATGCTGACTCAGCTAGTAGATGTAATTACATTCAGTGGCGTAAATAGATAGTAAGGGGCCCAGCAGCAAAAAAATAGGTTGGTATCACTGATGAATTGTTCATCGAGCCAAAATATAAATACACAACATGGGTTCCAAGAAAACAAGTCGACACAGGATGCAATTGCTAAGCTAGTGGCTCTTATTTCCAATCCTATAGATAAAAATATTGATGGAAACTTTGGAAGAAAATGGGTTCAGAGGGCTAGCCTACGAATTGTTGAAGAGATACATGAGAGGAAGACAACAGTGTAGGGTTGGAGATTCAACTAGTACGCCCAGGGCCGTGACGTGTGGGGTACCACAGGGAACAGTACTAGGTCCGGTGTTGTGCCTCATCTATATTAATGAAATATTCAACATTGAACTACAGGCAGATATAATCAGTTTTGCTGATGACACAGCGTAATTTTTTACAGAAGCAACACAGGGGGCAGTCAAGATGAAGGCGGAAAATGGTTTCGATCAAATGTTGCAGTTTCTTCAGACCAAAAGGCTCACAGTCAACATCGAGAAAACGAATTTTATGTACTTCACCAGCGATTCAAGAAGAACTCATACTTTTCGAAACCCTCAAAGCCCAAAATTCCAACTTCATGATACAAAAATCAGATAAAATCAAGTATCTAGGAATAATAATTGACAGTCACTTGAGGTGGGAGGAGCAAGCCAACTTGGTCGTGAAGAAGCTTAGACCGATGCTTAGTAGGTTTAAAACCATCAGAAAATTATGTGGCGAGAAAGAATTGAAAACCGTGTATCATGCTCTGGTGGAAACGCACTTGAACTATGGAATATTAGGGTGGGGTGGAGTGGCTGACTATTACTTGAAGAGAATAGAAAAAATGAAAAATGGGTATTGAAAATTAAATTCAAAAAACCTATTAGTTATCCCACTCAAGAATTGTTCAAGGCTGCAAAAGTTTTCACCGTTAGACAGCTCCATGCAAGGACTCTCCTCATATACCAGCATAGTAAAGGATCACCTCCACCTGAAAAGCAAAGGGAATTTAGAAATATCAGCGTACATTTGCCCAAACTGAATAAAAGTAGCTCTCTCAGGAATTTCATTTACCTCGCTCCGCTTCTATACAATCGGCTACCAGGACATATTAGAGATATTAGGACTGCCTCCCACTATAATACCTATATAAGACATTGGATTCAACATCAGGGATGGACTTTTTGGACTGTCTTCTGAAACAGATATAATTTCGTATAGAATTTTGTATCTTGCCGTCAAATTGAAGTAGTACTCACCTTCACATATGTCTCTTTTTTTTGTAGATTCTTTAGGATTTTGAAAGCATAATTATCACTCACACGTAAATATTTCAGAAATTTATATTTACCACAAGTGCCTGGCACTTTTGTGGACATTTTTGTGTTTATTAAAGTCACGGATTATTTGTGATTATCGGTCGTTATTACATTGTTTTTGTCCTTTGATAATCATAATAAACATTTTATCTTATCTTAATAAACTACTTCATAATGATTTTTTTATCTTGCCTCGCAGTGCGAGGGCATAGCAACGCTATATACTGTAAGTAAGAGTTTGTGCATAGTGCATAGATCTACAGTTGAGAAATATACTATTATACATATAATATTATTGGGCAATAAAACGAAATGAATCGAGAAGTTGATTTATGCATCAATTCAATTGTGGATGAAATGTAACATGGAAAACAGTGTAGAATATTATTTCTGAACAGAGGCCAACTTATTATTCATTCATAAAAACCACTATCCATTCTTATTCACGAAAGGTTCTAGCTTTATATTCCGCGAAACAATCAATGACTCTAGTCAGATCTAGACTTTATCCAGCATTTGTTTCTGATATATATTAGTGATGAGGTCAGGTAAACACAATTTTTTCAGCTCCGGTGCCGTTGCGGTGCCGTACTAACGGTCAGACTTACACAGAATAGGATGGGAGAATGCACACATCAAGCCCCATTGCCGTGCCCTATGTACTATCTGAAGTACACAGTATCAGTGGTAGAATGCACACATACGACCAACTTGTTGCTGCGCCGATGGTAAAGCCAGATTTGAACTCGGCCTTCGTCCGACTGTAAACACGATAACTTTAAAAAGGAATAACTTAGACACTCGAAATTTTCAGGGCAGGTTTGAAGCTTGAATTCGGAGGTTGAGTTCGGTATGAACAAAATCTGCCCAACGGTTCAGTAGATGAACGCATTTGAAGTTCCATCATCTCAATATTCACAAAAATACAGATACGCTTTAGACAAAATTCAGTTCGAGGATAGACGATAACCGTGGCCTCACAAACAAACATAAAATTGACGATAAAATTAAAACTCAAGCAAATTTCTCAAAACGGCACCAATAATACTGAATAGATATAAAATCGCATGAAAAATTCATATTTCAACGTTGTACAACATTAAAAAAAAATTTCGATCAAATTCGAAAAATTTCACTATTCCAATTCAATATTCACTAAACATATGGATGTTCATTTTCCAGAAATTTCCAATATCACAAATTAACTGAATTTCAATATTTCCAGTGCATAACTTTTCGACCGAGAAACACCAAAGCATGAAGTCAGATTCATTTGGATCATATAGGTAGTCGGATTTATTAGGTCCTTTGTTTGCATAGAAAGTATAGCACTTTCTATGCAAACGAAAGGACCTATTATGTCTACATATAAAGAAATTATAATGAATGCCTTCATAGTCATTTAGGAAGAAATTACAGTATTATGAACATTTAAATTTTCTGTTTCATTAAGGAAGATGTCCAATTCATAATTGATATACTAAAATATAATTGAGTAACCGAGATATCATGTTCTCATTAGGGGACAAATGCAAAACTGCATATTGAATTAATTTTTTATTTATCGATTATTGATAACGATAACAAAGTATAGTTCAATAGAATACATTGAGTGATATAAAAAAATGCCAAAAGAAGAAAATTAAATTAATGAGTTCAAGTGCATTAGAGAAGTGTGTCAGGGGTTTATGTGAAGAATTCATCAGTCAATAGCCTTCATCAGGTATGTTGCATATTTCGAATTAAGAAGTTTCACATTGTTTTCAACCAATATCTGCATAAGCCTCTATAT
Source organism: Myrrha octodecimguttata (assembly GCA_958510865.1). Taxonomy (NCBI): domain Eukaryota; kingdom Metazoa; phylum Arthropoda; class Insecta; order Coleoptera; family Coccinellidae; genus Myrrha; species Myrrha octodecimguttata. The sequence continues at coordinate 10,926,436 of OY294061.1, forward strand.
ACCATATTATATCTTGACGTTGTTGGTTCAACTTTATTCGTAATTTTTCTCACAAAAGTTTCAAAAAATGACAGATATAATTTTAACTACACGCATTTATTAAGAATACCTTACTACAATAGATACATTTCACTTCAGAAGATTTCATCTCATTTCATATAACGCATACATTAGAAATTATACCCATATACAGAAAAATTGGTAGTTACTTATAGGGGGTTATGAGTTTCAACCTAAAAAAGGTTTATTCTCACTGTACATTCCGTAACCTTCCCATTCTGTCTAGGAAAAATATTATAAGGTGTAAATTTATTGATATATCCTTCTTGGTTATGTCCCATCCCCATGCCATTTTTGCCAACCAAATTTTGATGTAGCGCATATGAAAGGGATACGGGAGTGTTACAAAACATATTCTGATGAACAACTTCAATCCCCTATATAGTGTGAATATATCATTTCATACGTTTCTTGATAATGTAATCTTCTTACTCACAGTTTTCTATCATTTCTATTATCGGTTGATATCAAATGTTACGTCGACTTATGATTTTTGGAGATTAACCTCTTGTGAATAGTAGGAATCTATTGAATATTCCTGTTTCATTCACAATAACGAATGAATGTATCAGGGGTACAGTATCATACAGTGTTGTCCCACACCAGCTGTATATCATTGAAACCATCGGATTTTCGTAGAAATGTCACTTTTTCACATCATTCCTGCAAGAATACGAAAGTGAGAATCAAAAAAGGGGGCCCGTTACGCCACAATTTCGTCTTTCGTCTTTCTGTTCGTACCAAAAAAATTCACCTAGCTTGAACCCAGCGGCCAAATTTTTTCCTGTGGTTTTGCACCTTTGGGAAATATCGATATTTTCGTTATTTCTCGGAAATTTTTTGAAAGTATCTCTCGATTTTTTCGCGATAAAAGATCAACAGGTCGGGAAAATCTGAAACATCTTCTTTCTAATCACGTTTAGATATCACGCCAAGTATCCCTGGAAATATCCGAACAACTCCTACGAAAATAACCCTTTCTTAGCAAAAGTTTTTCTTGATCTCCTGCGGTGGCTTCAGCGGTGTTGTCTGTAACGCGTTCAGTATTATAGACAATTCACAAACTTCAAATTGAAAGTTAATGTCAAAATTAAATTATTTTTTATGGCTATCCAGTTATATCACGTACACAAGCTTACATCTTCCCCCTTTAAAATGCTTAGTTCGTCAATCATCAAAAGATACAGGAATAAGCTTTGTTACGTGGTACAGACCCATTGATCGACTTCCGTGTCTTGCTCTGATCTTATAAACTGCGTCCGATATTTTATGTTCTATCTCAAACGGACCTATCCTGATTTCATCCATTTTGCTTCTATTTAGTGTTTTTCCGTTTGTCGCATAAAGCATTTCTCCTGCCTGAAAATTGTAATTGATTCTGTGTTTATCGAATCGAGCTTTGTTATTGTCATGCATTTTCTTTGTCCTGAGTAGTGCTATTTCCCTATCCTTTTCCAAATTTCCAATGTTTTTGTTTTTTTCTTTTAGTTCAGATGGCAATAGATCTGTAGATTCTCCGTTTATTAAGTATTTAAGGGAAAAACCAGTCACTGTGTGGTTTGTTTCATTATATTTGTTCGTGCACTCTTCTGCAATTTTAGCCCAGGCCAATTTCTTACCTCTTTCATTCAATCTAAATCGTATCTTATTCACTAAAGTTTGGTTTAGTCTTACATTTAACCCATTTGAGGAAGCAGCATCCACTGCAGTAAAAATTAATTCTATATCATTTTCTGTCAGATAGTTTTTGAATTCTATAGAGTTCAAAGCAGGCTATCGATCAGATAGCAATGTTTCAATATTATTCTCTTTAGACACTATTTCCATCAATTTAATGAAGTATTTAGCATTCTGACTCTTTGAACATAGAATATATGCAGATCTTGTGAAACGGTCTACCAATAAATGCATATATTTCTTAGTTGATCCTTGTCCGCCGAATCCTTCAACTGTATCTAATGACATTATTTGGAAAGGTCAGGTGGTCCTAGATAAGACATTAATCCATATCTTCTATTTAGTCTTGTATTATTTTTTATGCATATTTCGCAATTCTTGCAAATCATTTCAATATTCTTCGAAAGGTTAGGTGCTGTATAAAACGGTGGTATTTTCGATTCTGTTTGATTTATTCCAGTATGACAATAATTTTCATGGGCTTTCTTGATCAATATTTTACTAAAGTCTTCACTCAGTATTATTCTTTCATTTTCACCTCTATTTTCTCATAGTATATGTCATTTTTTATTATAACATCTTTTTCATTTTCTTTGATTAGTTTATTTTGTTCCTGATGTGTTCTTATATCCTGCAAAGTAATGAAGTTAACTGTTTTCAGATTATCTTCATTATTTTCATGAGATTCAAAAACTGTGTTTCTTCTGAGACAGTCTGCTTCTGCATTCTGTCTTCCTGGTTTATAAATTATCTTTAAATTTTATTGTGTTAGGTAATGTGTCATTTTACCTAATTCATCATCCGTTCTATTCTTCACATTTAATTTTTCCAATGGTTTATGATCTGTTAGGACAGTGAAATTATTACCCATTAACCAGTGTTGCCCAAATTTCAAACTTTATTTGATGGCTAAACATTCTAAAAAGGCCGCTTTTTTCTGCTCCTGTGCCTTTTTCAATTTTTTTGAGAAATAAGCTACTGGTTTTTGTTCACCATTCGACTGTAAAGACCTGTAAATAAAGATTGGTGCTTTAGGGTTGAATATCGCTAAAGCTGGTTCCGAGCATAAGTAATTTTTAATTTTTTCGAAAGCATCCTGACATTTCGCTGTCCAATCAAATCTCATTTCTTTTCTGAGTAAATTATGAAATGGATCTAGTACCATTGTAACATTGGGAATGTATGTATGACGAAAATTTATTTTTCCTAGAAATTGTCTTATTTGTTTTCTGTTACTTGGAATTAGAAAATCTTTTATAGATTTTGAATTGTCTTTGAGAGGTGATATGGTATTGTCTTTTTTGTCACATATCCCAAATATTTAACCGAATTAGCTACAAACTTACATTTCGTGAATTTTAGTCGGAATCCCTCAATTTAAATGGCTTCCATAAGTAGTTATAGATGTCTCATATATTCGTCGAATGTCTTTGAAAAAATCAAGATATCGTCAATATACTTTACAACAAAGTCTGTTAATTTGTATTTTCTCATTATGTTCCCCAAGATACGTTGAAAAATAGCTGGAGCTGTTTTCCATCCAAATGGTAAACAGGTCCATTGGTAGTGACCCTTTTGTGTTACAAATCCTGTTTTTTATCTGTGTCGTAACCTTAATGGAATGGACCAGAAAGCTGAATTCACATCCAGTGTTGTGAAAAATTTGCAATCAATTGTTTTTACCATTAAATCTTCTATCAAGGGGAATGGTTGAGATTGTGGAACAATTATTCTGTTCAGATCTCTAAAGTCTATACATAATCGACTCTTTTTGCCTTCATCTCTTTTAAATTCTAACGTAACTAGTGCCGCGAAAGGACCGTTAGATTCCTCAACCGAACCATGCTCCAATAATTGTGATACTTGTTTTTCTATCTCAATTTTATCATCTATTGTGCATCTATATGGTCTTTTATAACAATACCTTTCTATCTGCAATTCAATGAATGCTTCACAATTTTTTACTTTACCGACATCAAACTTATTTTTCGCAAAAATTTGTTTGTAATTCTCCAATAACTTATTCATCTGTCTCTTCTGGTTTCCATTCAAGTGTTCAAATTCTGCTGTAAATCGGTCTGTTTCTATTTCCTCATTAAAATTCACTTCCAATTCGTCCCAAATATTATCTTTGTCTTGTTCGTGCTCTTCTTTAACATCATCATTATTCTCTTCAACTAGACTAGTATTTTCTTCACCGTTTCCTTTAATATTTTGTATATCTTCTGTATGTACCTGAATATTTAAATTCCTATCATGGGTCAACCCAAATTTCTCTATGGTATCTAATCCAATTATTATATCATATTCAAAATTCTCATTGTTGAATGCATTAATGCATTAATGCATTAATATTATCTTATCCTTACATAAATTCCGCTTTTAATTTAATTAATCCATCAGTTTTACCCCTTCTACTAATTGTTTTTATTGTTTTATAAAAATTTACTTTTTTTGTATTCTTTACCTGCACTAATTTAGAATTTATCACTGTAATACTAGAACCTGGGTCATAAATACCTTTAGCTTCTAGTACATTGTTTAGTAGTACTTTAACTGAAATTAGTGGGGGGTACTCGAGTTTTTTGGATCATCATTCACTTCTAACTTCTAGTATAGCACCTGTATTCACTGTTTTTGTTTCGATCTTGCGCGTTTCTTCTTAGTACCAGCAGAGACTTTGAGAATGGTATTCATTTTTTTTTACCTTTATTCTCACAAATTCTGCAGGGTTGATAACAATTTTTCAATTGCGATTCTTGTTTATTGCTCTTATTTATAGGTTCAACATTCCTATTACTGTTGTACTTCTTCTTTTCAACTATATATTCATGACCTTTTAACCCATTGAACTTCAGAACTTTTCAAATTTTGTCTATCTATTTTCTCTCTTACATATATTGGTTATCCAGCCGCAATCAAGTTTATTAATGTTATATAGTCTATATTTTTATTTTTTTCAAGTAATAATCGTTTTTTTTCAAAGCATGATCTAGCAATGAGCCATTCGAATATTAAAAATTTATTGCGTAGACTATCCAATTCCATCCCTTATCTACGAATGTTTCTGACAAAAGTTTTTTCCAAACTTTTCATTCAGAGTTCAATGTGTTTTCTATCAACATTGAATTGTCCAAGAAAAACCTCAACATCTCAATTTTTTCTGAATCTTCTGTGATTTTCAATCTCCTACATTCAGTTTCGTAAGTATCTAGTCACTGATTAAAACTCATTCTTTTTCCAGTAAATTTGTCTAAAACAAAATCACCAGCAACGTGTCCCAGATTTTTGTTTATGTTATTAGGATATTCTTCTTTTTCAGACAACTTCTCCAAAATCTTTATAAGTTTCTCATCAGTTTGTTTATTTTGTATACATTGTTCATCCCCGTTTTGAACTTCTTCAAGAAGGTATTCTCCAGTTGCCATATAACCAGCCTCATCTCTGTATAATCTCAGCATATCCTCACTCAAGTTTAAATAAACATTCCTTCTCTGTCCTCTTCTTTGAAGTGTTCTCACGACTTTCTTGAATTCTGGTAATTTAGCTAGTTCAGAATGATTTTCCGATGTTTGTAAGTCTCTTGGAATTTGATATATTTTTTCATCTTCATCAGTTATGGTACTCAGTCTTATGACATTTGATTACTCATTCTCCGCCGCTACTAATTCAAAACAGAATTTCTGCTTTGCCATTTGTTTCTCGCATGTACCCAAATTGTCTATTTATAAGATTACGAATTGAGTTTTTCGAAGCAAAAACACGAATTCATTCACCTGAAAACAGTGTTCCATTCACATGTTCCATCAAGTTCGGTGAAATTAACAAACCTGAAGACAGTGAATCGACAATTAAATGCCTATGCTTCACTATCTTCCTCAATAAGCTTCTCAAACAATTTATATTTTAGGAATTTAACAATCCACAAATACAAGCTTACATATATATTCACATTTTGAAACAGATTATCCTTCGCTTGTCCGAAGATATAATTATCACATTGTAGTTTCTTGAATCCTACTCGTTTTCAGCACGAAGCTTGAAAAATCTAGAAAAGCAGTGACGTGCAGTCAGCAGCTTTCACGCGCTTGTTCACATTGCGAAATGGTGACTTGGAAATTTCAGTGAAATATCAATGAAATATAAAAATATTCAAAAAAAATTCGACGAAAAAAATTTTTTTTTCAATTTTTCCATAGATAATAATTCTTCTTATTGACACTGTTCATCTTCCAACCAAGTTTCATTCCGATCATATCAATATTTTTCGAGTTATTGAAAAACCAAAATTTCAAATGGCTGTAGCACAAAAACCATTCGGCAGATTTCAGCCCATTGACGAACTTAACCGAGATATTCAGGATCTTAACCTAACATGAAAATTTAAAGACTCTTAGTCCTTTCTTCCGAAAATTACAGCGCACACGGCCGTCACACGACCGGACGGCCGGTCGGACAGACAAAATCAATTTTGACCACGAATTCTTCATCAGTGAGTCCAACCTAGTCGTTTGAGACCAATTTCGGCTCAAAATTTGAAAATTACAGACATCGTGACGAAATGATAAAGCGCTGTTCCCCAGAACAAGCGCGTAAAAATCCAATAAAAAGTCAGGATGTCTGATTCACCATACTTCTTATCTGTTCGAACCATGTGTATACAGGGTGATTCATTAAGGGTGGCCACCGGCCGTATCTCGGAAACCGTTTATCCTATAACTTCCGGAAAAAAAATCTAATGACGAAATCGGCCACTAGAAAATGATTAAAAATATTTTCAAGTTCGTAGTTCCCCACTAGAGGGCGCAATCTATCACTTGTAAAATATAATCTCATTTTTTACGAAATATTCTCCAGCTAACAGTGGTGAAAAATAATAAAATAAGAAAATCCTCTTTCTATTCAACAACTTTTGTTTCACAAATTTTTTTATATTTCCTATTTTTTAGTGATGGGATGGATAAACTTTTCTTAACGAGAAAAACACTCTTACTTCTATATGCTTGAACCGATTTTCACGTAATTTGATTTCATTCGAAGACCATCAAAAGTAGATCACAGAAAAATATGACAATAACATACCGGGTGAACCAGTTAAAAACTACAGGCTGTTTTATGTCACTTAATCCTATTTATGCGTTTTACTGGAGAATTTCAAATGCGATGCTATAATTCTAAACGACTGAGAATAAGCCCAGCAACATCACCTTTTGACTTGTTAAGACCGCATACTGATATCGTTCGTCATTTAAAAGATATTAATATTTTTGTAAATTTTGATCAATGTTGATCATCTCTGTGAGCTTGAACAAACAAGGAAGTGACTTTTATTCGTCATGACAACTCAGCAAAATAATCAACACACAAAAAATTATATGATAAAATAAAACAAACATTAGCAACATAGTGAATATTCGAACAAAAAAAGAGCCTTACACCTAATCATTTCAAATATTCAAACTGTCTACCAATATTTTCTATACATAAATTAAGATTTTATTTCGTCGAGTTGACACCGGCCACAATTTCAGTATGAGAAAAAGTTCCAGCTGTCTGTCGAAATCTATTTTTCATATCCTCACTTGTAGTAGGGAGTGTTCGGAAAACTGAGTCTTAATTCTCCCCCAAAAATAAAATCTATTACTGTGAGGTCGGGTGACCTTGCTGGTCATGGAAAAATACTTCCTCGTCCAATCCACCTCTTTGAGAAGACGGTTTCTAAATATTCCCCAACATTAGCAGCATAATGCGCCGGGCAACCATCTTGTTGATACCACATATCTTACCTGCTTTGAATAGCAATATATTCAGAAAGAATTGGAAGATCTTCCGTTGAAATTTCAAGCAAGTTAGTTTCAACATTCCTTTCAACCAATTGCAAAAGTCCAGTCGTTGACTAAAATCTCTGTCTTTCAATTCTTGGTGAAAGACACAATGATATGTATGCAGCTAATGTCCTTTAGTATCCTTTAAACTAGCTAATAATTCCATCCCAGATCTTTTCGTTTTTGGGATGCTTAAATGTGGTTCCGAATAAACATAAGCCAAAACTTTCATGATATTATTTATCCTCATTACGGCTTCTACGTTTTCTATTTTTTCTTTCAACATATTGAAGCTTACCAGTTTCTCGCACTCTTCGTGTCAATCTTTTGAATACTTTTTCGGAAGGACGACGTCTTTCAGGATATCGTATCGGATATTCCCTTTCAGCTACTGCATTTTCTCAAAATTCAGAATAAACACTAAGCATATCATATGCTTTTTCGTTTGAATAATGAGGCATCATAAACTAGTAGTTTGCAATCGATCTCAATAAATTTTAAAGCTATAGAAACCGAAAATGAACACTAACGCCAAAGCTTACTGGATCTACATCAGCTTGTTTTGTGGGTGACATACATTTTTGATGAGTTTTTTTCCTTTCATCTTATTGTTTAGATGATCAAACAACTTAATTCCCCCTGAATTTCACAGGGCTGGTCAACACTTATCAAAATTTGCAAAAATGTAAATATCTTCGAAATGATCGGAGATATCTGTCTGCGGTTTTAACAAGTCTAAAGGAGATGTTACTTGGCTTATTCTCAGTCGGTTAGAATTATAGCATCGCATTTGAAATTTTCCAGTAAAACGCATAAATAGGATGAAGTGACATAAAAGAGCATGTAGTTTTTAATTGGATCACCCGTTATGTTGTTGTCATATTTTTCTGTGATCTACTTTTGATGGCCTCCGAATGAAATTAAATTACGTGAAAATCGGTTCACGCATAGAGAAGTGAGAGTGTTTTTCTTGTAAAGAAAAGTTTAGCCATCCCATCACTAAAAAATAGGAAATATAGAAAAATTAGTGAAACAAAAGTTGTTGAATAGAAAGAGGATTTTCTTATTTTATTATTTTTTACCACTGTTAGCTATAGAACATTTCGTAAAAAATGAGATTATATTTTACAAGTGATAGATTGCGCCCTCTAGTGGGGAAATACAAACTTGAAAATATTTTTAATAATTTTCGTCATTAGATTTTTTTTCCGGAAGTTATAGGATAAACGGTTTCCGAGATACGGCCGGTGGCCACCCTTAATGAATCACCCTGTACATATAGATCATTCTTGTTTCGTGATCGTATCGGCGTACATCGAAGTGATACCTATAAAAATTCCAGTGAAAATCGAAGTGAAAGTGAATTACGAAATGCCAAAGAGAGCTCGTTCATCTAATAAGAATAATGAACCTTAGTGATCGACCAAAAATAAATACCCCCCTGAAAATTTTACAGTTTACATTTTGAAGTATGGAGATTTGTTCTTATGTTGTGAAAAACTGAGAAATTATGAATAATATACAAGTCTTATTCAAGATTTTAATAGTATTGGGTTATTTGGCTGAGAAAATAATAATCCCTTGTTTAAAATACGCAGCGTTCTTCTAATGATTCTTGTACTGAATCTGTGAATACATCAATTCACGGCGAACAAAAGGAAAACAAATACCGATAAAATCCTAACTAGTGACGAGGGCCGAGAAAATAATTCTTTTGATCAACCTAGTGTAATACAAAAGTTCGTTGATCAACCTAGTGTGATACACAAGTTCTTTCTTTGAAATGTATCCATTTTTGCGCTCATGTTCTGTGGAACAGCGTGCTATCATTTTGTCGAAATGTCTTTAATTTTCGATGATTTAGCCGAAAATGGTCTCAAACGACTAGGTTGGTCTCATTGATGACGAATCCGGTGTCAAAATCGATTCTGTCCGACGGGCCGGCCGTCCGTAGACACGATTACGGTGGTACGGAGGATCCTATCGACCTGAAACTTCCAGGGTAGGTTGCATTTCTAAATGAGACGGTTAAGTTCGTTAATGCGCGAAATCGGCCAAATGGTTTCGGAGTTAGAGCCCTTTGAAGTTTTGACTTTATTTTGGCGATAATTCAAAAACTACTAGAACGATTGGATCGAAACTTGACAATTAGTTGTAGTATAGTACGTGCAACTTTGCGCGAGATTTTGTTGTTATAATACTGTCCGTGAATTCTGAAAAAAGTTTTTTTCGAAAAAAATTTTTTTTCGCGAACTGTTCATCACATTTGAAAAAATATTCAGCGCGAACTCTGAGCTCCATATTTCACAACAGTGTGTCAAATTCAATCCGATGCGGTTATTAGTTTTGGAGATATTGGGAAGAAATATATGAAATTTCGTAGTTTTTTTCCCGATAACGATGTTTTTTTCGGTATAACTCGAGAATTACTGATTCAATCACGATAAAATTCCGCACCTTGTTTGAAGATGCTGAAACACAACTTTGTACTTGTAATTTCATGATGATTGTGTCATTAGAACAATTTGAAAAAAAAAAATAAAATTTTTTCCTTCAAATACATATCCAATATTCTGTGATCTTCTTGTCATATTATACTCATTTAATTCTGTATGAACCTTCGAACTGTTATTTTTCAATTAAGTACTAGATTTCAATTCTATCTAATCTGTATTTTTGGAAATATTGAGAAATAAAATTTTGAATGCCTATATCTGCGGAATCATTGGGTGGATTTTACCCATTCACGAATTCGGCCGTCCTAATTAGTATCCAAAGCTTCTCTAAAAATATCGAGTTTCTAAGCCGTTTCTTCCGGAAGTTATTGTATTTTCGAAAACTACTGGAAGAGAAGGTTAGGAGCTTAATTACGAAGGTGGAATTCCTGTGCAATTGATCTGAAACATTTTTTTCCACAGTGCAGATATCCGATAAGAGTTCACTTGATTCACAAAGTGTCCAACACAAAAAACTGAAGAACTAAAGTTATTTTCAATAACATTTCTGTAACAATTAAATATATCGTGAACCCCATCAGGTTGAATTCGAATGAATATCTAGAATAGAAATTTCGTTCGTTGTTATCATTGTCGGATACACTCAACCAAGAGGATGTCAAATCCGAACGTCTGTTTGATGTGAAAACGTAGAATTCAAACAAGTAGTTTGCCAATAACCAGATGAAACATGCGGAGTATTTTTGTCAACGCTATATCCCTCATCTTAGTTCACGACCCGGCACAGAGTCCATTCAGAACAGGTAGATAGATCATCGGCTCCTAACTTAGTTTGAGGCTCCTACCCTCAGTATTGGATTCTTGACAATTGACAATTGATGAGATTTCCGGTTTGTTATTGATTTTTTTGCTTCTAGCCTCCAATTTGATTAATCATATAAATGCTCATTACTTTTTATATTCACGCCTTTTTCAAACCCTCAGCACGAAAAATTTTTTATTTCGATTGAAACCAGTAACGGATATCCACATGTTGACAATAATTGTACTACGCAAACCGAAATTGATGGAAACCTCCGATCAACCGAATATTTTGGGAATCTGCATTATTTCAAATTTGCGTTCTGCATGTAAAAGTGTTATTCAGTTATAAAACAGTATTTATTGAGATTTCGATGTTTCGAATGAATTTTTTATGGAATTAGTTTTTGTGTTCTGAAAAACCAATGATTTATGAATGAAATGTAAGTTTTATTGAGGATATGAATGAGCTTCATGAAGAAATTTAATCTCGAATCCCGTAACTCGCAGGACGATTTCTATAAATTATAATTTGATCTGACATTTAGTAGTGATGTTTTAGATATTGGGAGAGAAAACCCAAAAATATTTAATTTGAAACACTTACGATTAAGAAATTGTCAATAACATCGATGGGGCAATTGCACATTGTGTTTATGAAATAATAACGCATCCATTAAAATTTCTCAATATGTGTTGAGAATTTGGTAATCAATATTTTCATCTACTTTTAGATATATGATTCTGCATGAAAAGTTAACCGATAATTTCACTGAATTCCAATCTTAGAACCGAATGCTATGATTCATTATTGGAAATTATGATATATTATTGGAAATTCGCAGCGTTTTTATTTGTTACTCATGAACCGTGTCGGAAAACATCCGGGTAAAATTTTTCAGGTTGAGTTATGCAACCGTAATCACCATTTAAAATTTCATGAAAATTGGGTGATAAGTTTTCGAGATATAATTTTTTTTCCCCAACCCCCCATTTAGAGCCCTTAGGGTACACCGATCCTGCTGAACAGCTTGGAGGATCAACTCCGAGTGACACACGATTTTTCCACAAAGTTTCGAGGATTTCCGTTCTGTACTTCCAGAGAAAAGCCCTGGACAACGGACGGCGGACGGACGGATTTTTTTTTATTCATTTATTCAAATCTACATACTCCACAATGTAAACTGTGAAATTTTAAGGGGAGGTTAAATTTTTTTTTGGTTGGTCGATAACTAAGGTTTATTATTTGATTTTATCACATAATAAACCAAAACTTAAAATAATGTCCTTTTTGCTCGCAGGCTATAGGGGAACAGCGTGCTATCGGTTTGTCCAAATGTTTGTTATTTTCGATGATTGAGCCGAAAATGGTCTTAAACGACTAGGTTGGACTCACTGATGACGGATCCGGTGTCTAAATCGATTCTGTCCGGCCGGCCGTCACCACGATAACGGGCGTACGGAGGATTTTATCAACTTGAAAATTTCAGGAAGAGTTGCATTTCAGAATACGAAGGCTGAGTTCGTTAATGGGCCCAATCGGCCAGATAGTTTCGGAGTTATAGCCATTTGAAATTTTGAGGTTAATTTCCTCATATTTTGAAACTACTGAAGCAATTGGATTTGAACTTAGCAGTTGGGTGAAGCATAACGACGTACATTGGGCACAATTTCGTTGAAATCTTGAGGTCACTGAATTTGAAAAAAACTATTTTTTTTTTAAACCATTGTTGATATTCAAGGATTCCATTTATACCTTGAGCTCCATATTTCACAGCGGTGTATCAAATTTCAATTTGAAACTTCTATTGGTTTCAGAGATATTGGAAAAAAATATATAGAATTTCGTCGTTTTCTTCTCGTTGTTCTTTTCGGTATAACTAAAGAAATACTGATTCAATACTGATGAAACTTTGCAACTAGTTCAAAGATGCCGAAGGATAACATTGCGCAAAATTTCGTGATGATCGTGTCTTCTCATCATATTATCCTCTTCGAATTCTGTATAAACCTTCAAACTGTCATTTCTCGATAAAGTATTGAAGTTCAATTCGATCTAACCTGTATTTTTGGAAATATTGGTAAAATTGATTTTGAATGGTTATATCTGCGGAATCATTGGGTGGATTTTAACGATTCACGAATTATGTCTTCGTAATCAAGGTCCAAACCTTCCCTACAAATATCGAGTTTCTTAGTTGTTTCTTTCGGAATTTTCAGCCTAACGGCCGACTGCGTAAACACAATAACTTCCGAAAGAAACAACTTAGAAACTCGATATTTGTAGAGAAGGTTTGGACCTTAATTACGAAGGCCGAATTCGTGAATGGGTAAAATCCACTCAATGATTCCGTAGATATAACCAATCAAAATTTTATTTTTCCAATATTTCCAAAAATAGAGATCAGATCGAATTGAAATCCAGTACCTCATCGAAAATAACAGTTCGAAGTTTCATACAGAATTTAATGAGGATGATATGATGAGAAAATCATAGAAATTTTTTTTTTCAAATTGTTCTAATAACACGATTATCACGAAATTTTGTACAAAGTTGTCTTTCAGCGTCTTGAAACTAGCTGTGAAGTTTAATCAGGACTGAATCTGTATTTCTCGAGTTATACCGAAAAAATCAACGATATCGAGAAGAAAACCTCGAAATTTGACATATTTTTTCCCGATATCTCCAAAACTTATGATCGTATCGAACTGAAATTTGGTACATTGCTGTGAAATTAGAAGGTCAAAGCGTGAGTATAATTTTTCTTGGATATGATGAATGATTTCCGAAAAAAAAATTTTTTTGGAAAAAAATTTCGAAAAAAATTTTTTTTAAAAATTACCAATGATATAATCCTGACGAACTTTAGCTCAAAGTTGCGCGTCGTTGTACTTCACCTAACTGCCAAGTTTGAATCCCATCGCTTGAGTAGTTTCTGAAATAAAAAATAAATAACTTCAAAACTTCGAATGCCTATAACTCCGAAACTATTCGATCGATTTGGCCCATTAACGAACTTAACCGCGGCATTTCCATGCGCGACCTACCCTGAAAGTTTCAAGTCGCTAGCTCACTTCGTTCGACAGTTATCGTGTCTACGGCCGGCCGGACAGAATGGATTTTGACACCGGATTCGTCATCAGTGAGTCCAACCTAGTCGATTGAGACCATTTTCGGCTCAATCATCCAAAATAACAGACATTTGGACAAAACGATAGCACGCTGTTCCCCTAGAACATGCGCGCAAAAACTTGAGAAAAGTGTGAAAAAATGAAATACAACCTAAAAACAAAACTAGACACAGTGTTTCATCTTCTTTCTTTCGATTTAGAATCATCAGTAACATTTATTCTATATTATACATCAAAAACTCACCACGTGTTTGTTACGTACACTTTACTTCAATAACGAAAATAAGCAGGTTTAAGTCCATACGCATGCTTGTTAGAATTGTGCATAGAAACAATAATGCCACAGATTTTACTTACACCTTCTTCTTTCCTTGGAAAATGAAATGCGGTAAAAAACATTTTCCAAAATCTTTATAACCTCAGAAATTAAATGACAGTTGATATTGACCCTTGAAAACTATAAGTTTCCATTCAAATATTAAATTCAAAAAAGTCTACTTGTTAAAGGCTATTGAAACAACAATTAAATACAGATTTTTCTGTATAACCTTTACATAATATCTTTCGATATTGATTTGATATCTTACGATATACTTTTATGTCTTCGACGTACTACGTCTTCAATGACAAAATTATTATATCAACTGGCATATAATGATCAACGTAAAAAACTTGAGAAAAGTGTGAAAAAATGAAATACAACCTAAAAACAATACTAGACACAGTGTTTCATCTTCTATCTTTCGATTAAGAATCATCAGTAGCATTTATTCTATAAGGATTGGCTCTGAGGATTTTGGCGCGTCGGGCTTGATGGGGAAGTGGGTCACGGCTAACGTACCGGGCCTGGGCGAGGTGATTCGTTTCGCTTGCGTTACGTTCGATCTGAGCTCGGTCCCACGTCTTGGCCTCCCGCGGAATCGTCAAGCTACGAGACCCCGTGAAGACTATATGAGTATGCTACAACGTAGAGAAGGTTCAACAGCAATAGAAAAGAACTGGCACAAGATATTATATCTGGGATCACCAATCCAAATGAAGGAAAACAGCCAAAACCTTCAAATGTTGAAATAAGAGCGAAATATAACAGAATTCTAGGGACAGAGTCCGCTAAGGACGATAGTACTGCTCAACCAAAGGACTGGGCTACTCTGAACATTTTCAAACCAATAACCACTGAAGAAATAGTGAGATCTATCTCCAGATGCCCGCGCACCTCCCCAGGTCCAGATGGCATGACCAGCGCCCAACTCTCTGAAATTCCAGCCATCAAGCTCGAGCTGTTATATAATGTAATGCTATACACTCAACATGTGCCAAAGGAATTAAAGAAATCCAGAACAACCCTTATCCCCAAACACCAGGGAGATAAAGGAAAAGTAGACAGCTGGAGACCTATCATTGTATCCTCTATACTCCTCCGGATGATAAATAGGCTCCTGGCGGAAAGATTGAAAGCCGTATCCCTCAATAACAACCAGAGAGGCTTCTCGGATGTTGATGGATGTTTCGCTAACAACCTCACAGTACACACCATCATCAAGAGAAAGAGAAGGGCGGGGAAGGGATTCGTGCTGATCACTTTGGATTTACGGAAGGCATTTGACACAGTCTCCCATAGCTCGGTCAGAAGAGCACTGGAACGTCTAAAGGTCGATGAAAAAACTACAAATTACATCATGGACAACCTGACCGACTGTGAAACGACGGTGACGTGTCTGGGCGAGGAAGCCGCCACGATCAAGATCAGGAGGGGCTTGAAACAGGACGACCCTTTCTCCCCCTTAGTCTGCAATGCAGTACTAGACGAACTCCTCGACGATCTGATGAAGATGCGTGGCCTCATATTGGGAGAGTGTAGACTAACGGCGCTGTCGTATGCAGATGATATTCTACTACTGGCCGACCAAACGGATAGTGCCCAACGACTCCTGAAACATACGGTGAACTTTTTGAACAGAGGGGACTAAAGTTTTCACCTTCACTACGCCGCTCTTCTACATCTATGGGCAGCCGATACGACAAATCGGGTTCGAAGATAGCGTTAAATACCTGCACAGCGGCACTATGAACTGCGACACTAAAGAACTGCCATTACAGCTGGGCAGAATACTGGCATCTCCGCTGAAGCCACAGCAAAAGCTCTTGATAATAAAATCTTACCTCATCCCCAAGTACATACACGCGATGCAAAGCCCCGCAATCAACAGAAAGATCTTAAAGGAAGTTGATAGACGCATAAGAACAGCGGTCAAGAAAGTGTTGCACCTCCCGATGCATGTTGCAGATTCGGTAATGTATGCCCCGGCAAAGATGGGTGGAATTGGGATCTTCTCCTTCATCTCGAAGATCCCAATAATAATGAAGAACAGGTGGACAGCAGTCACCCAGAGTAGGCCAGATTTATCATATGTCCTGGAAGAGGCCAGAGAGTGGACAAGGAGGATTGGTAAGATGATTAAACCAGACGCTACTAACAAAGACCCGATAGACCGGAAGAATGGCGTGTCCATGGATCAGTCTTTCTACGGGGGTGGAACTCTCCAATACCAAAATGACTCCGCCTCCAACCACCTAGTCAACAACCCCCCCAAATACTGGTCCGGTCAAGATTATATCAAGACCATACACCTACGCACAAACTGCCTGCCCACGAGGGGGCTACCATACAACCCCCCAGAACAAAGAAGATGCCGTGCGGGATGCGACAGGGTCGAGAGCCTATCTCACGTTTTACAGAAATGCCCATTAGGGCACACCGCAAGAATGCAAATGCACAACTACGTGGCCAAACGCCTCAAGGAGATGGCGATAAGGAAAGGATGGGCTGTTGAAAAGAAGCCCCATATTCGAGATAAGAGGGGTGTCCTAAACAAGCCGGACCTGTCTCCAGTGGAGAAAGGGTCCTAGTGGTAGACGTGGCGGTGTCATGCGAGGCACCCCGAGATCGTGTCTTTCCTCGAGAGTCGTGGGACGCCAAGAGACTTGTTTACGACCAGCCGGAGTTTTTGGCGTCTCTCGAGGAAAGATACGCTGGCAAGGAAATAAAGGTCCTTCCGTTCCTCATTGGAGCCAGAGGAATGTGGTGCAGAGCGAGCTCGACGGCTCTGGACGAACTGGGCATTAACACCGCCCACAATAGGAAAGAACTGGTGCAGACAACGGTGCGGGGTAGCTGGTATATACACCAATCCTTTATGAGAGGTGGTTGGGACGGAAGTGGCGGTCGAAGATAGGAGTGAGATCGTGGAAAAATGCTACCTCTGGCTGATTCCACAGAGGAAATATCTCCGCTGTGTGGTGCGGTAGTGCGTGGGGTTGTTTCTCCGCCCGTGGTGCGCGAGCGAGTGCCCGTGTCGCTTCGATTCGTGCATGAACTGATGGACTACACTTGAGGACTTTTATTTTCTCTTCTCTGTCTTGTTTGTCAGAAAAGTATAGTCAATATGTCTGTATACTTTATATATATCGATGTTCCAATTGTGGGCGGAGCAGGGCGGCCCAAATGTTAACTATGATGCCCAGCAGCTGTAATAATTTATTAATTGAATAAAGAGATTTGAATAGCCAAATGCCTCGTCATCTAATTAGTGACGCGCATGAATGGATTAACGAGATTCTCACTGTCCCTACCTACTATCTAGCGAAACCACTGCCAAGGGAACGGGCTTGGAAAAATTAGCGGGGAAAGAAGACCCTGTTGAGCTTGACTCTAGTCTGGCACTGTAAGGAGACATGAGAGGTGTAGCATAAGTGGGAGATGGAAACATCGAAAGTGAAATACCACTACTTTCATCGTAAACGGCGTAACTATGACTCTCTTCGATTTCGTGGGAGATGGACGTATTGCGTGTGCTCCGCGATAGTTAGTGTAATAACTCGGGCAAAAGTGTGGTTTAGTGCATAATGTACGGTTTCTTCCCAGGATGAATTTGGTGGTTAGTTCATGAAAATCGGCCCAGGGAAATAGAAGATATTAGCGAAAAATCAAAATTCCTTCGTCCTCAGCTCGATAAAAACAAACAATAACAAGACCTCATCTGCTCGATTCAACGATGTGTATTTCATCGGAAGACAGGCCAGCGAATTTAACGTACGAGGGAGTTCAAGAAATACAACTACTACCTCATACGGGGGCTGTTGGAGTTTTTCCCGCAGCATCAGAATTCCGGAACATCGAAATCCGAAGACCATCTCACATGCCCTTTTGGCACCCAGTTCCTCAAGATATGTGCAATCTCTTCTCTATGCTCACAAGACGAACAACTCTCTGACAATGCCCTTATGCAAGGAACATATATCTCGACTACCAGGAGAACAGGATGGCCAGAAGCATAGTCAGTTAAAACACTTCATTGTATGAAGACCCTCAGCACAAATTAACATAGACGGAAACATAGGGATATCCTCCAAAACACCAGTAGAGCAGGAAAACCAGGAGATTCCTCGAGTAAGCCACTATACTGTATAAAGACCTTTACATACACGCAGACCTATCGGAAAAGCTCATAAGAAGCTTAGAGCTTTTTGAGCTTTCACCCTATTCTCACCAACTGTGCTTCGAGCTTTAGAGCTTTTGGAGCTTTTACCTAGTCTCCAGCACCTGTGCTTGGAGCTTTCGAAAAGCTCCTTCGAGCTTTTTCCCGTCGCGAAAAATCTAAGCCGGAAACCCCAATGAAACCAACCGCGAAACTGAATCCGAGGAAACCTTTAACGTCTTTGAATCGACCTGAGCTCCCACACACCACCAAATGAAATGACCGAACATATTTCTGCCACCATATATCTTCCCCTTGGGCACGGATGCCCGGGCGAAAAACACTCACCCCACTTCTGAAACAAGAAGCAATATCTTTTCTGCTAATCGAACAACTGAAGAAGAGTAGTAAGCGCTTTCAGCGAGAAAAATTTGGTGTTAAAACGAAAAATAACCCCCGAAATTGCCTACAGCGAGTAATTTTTATTTCCGCTTGGCAGACACCTAGCATCTTTAAAGATGTACCCATGCGTCTGCGGAAAAACATATGATACAGAGACCCACCGTAAAGATCATCAACGGCGTTACTGCAGAGGTGTACCCCTCAACACCGAGGGAAAATGTGAACACTGCTGGAGAGATTTTGGCTCTTTCCAGGGCATGCGGCGCCATATGAGGACGGCACACCCGCGTGAATACGATGAGGTAATGCGACAGGAGGTAGAAAGCAAACCCAGAAGGCAGAGATGGACTGAGGGGGAATTAGAGGAGATGGCCAGAGAGGTGGCCGAATATGATGGGACCGACCTGCTCGCCCACCTGTGCCAGGTAACGGGAAGGCCCAGAGAAGGACTGAGGAAAAAGAGATACAACGAGAAGTACGAAAATCTAGTGGAAAGATTCCGTCGAGAGCGAGCCGAACGACAGGCAATGACAGCAGACAGTCCTATCCTTAGAAGAACGAGAAGGCCAGCAATGAGGATAGCCAGCTCCTCATCCTCATCAGACGAAACAACTGCAAGACAAATGGCTTCAGCTGTTACCTACGGCTCCCCCCCTAGTCCCAGAGAATATACGTATATTCCACCAGGGGTACAACAACTGACCCCAGAAAATCAGCCAACGGATGCCCCTGACGAAGATCCAGGAACCCCACCACAACCAGCCTTCGAGGATAAAATTCAAGAGCACATTGCGATGCTGTGTGCGGAAACAGATGAAATAGAGGATATCGAGGTAGCGAGAGACGTCTGCTTAAATTTAGCGCATTCGAAAAACACTCTAGACAGATGGACTGCAAACATCTGCACCAAGTATGGACGACCCCCTGTCCAGTCCAGACCCAGGAATGTGATGAGACCGGAAACACCTTCTGGCAGAAGAAAATTAAGAAGACTTCGCTAAATACAGGCACAGGAACTCTATAAGAAGAACAAAAAGATACTGGCTGCACAAATAATTGATGATCAACCACCCTGCGAATCCACCGACAGGCCGAGTGATGAGGCTATTATATCCGGCTACAGTTCCATTCTGGGGTTCGACCCCCCTCCGGATCTCAACCCCATCCTAGAGACCGTAGAAGAAAGCCACGACCTCTATACGCCTATCCTGACAGACACGATAATGTCTGCGATCAATGGAACCAGAAATACCGCAGCCGGATCAGACGGTACTGACATTGCGTGGCTAAAGAAAATCCCCATAAAAAAACTCGAGCTGCTCTTCAACCTAATGCTGTATTCTCAACACGTGCCAGAAATTCTGCGCAAGAGCCGCACCACCCTCATTTCGAAAACTAACAACAACCTGAAGAAGCTGGAAAACTGGAGACCAATTACAGTGTCCTCTCTGATACTGCGAACAATCAACAAGATCGTGGCCTCCAGACTGCAATCAAACCTTAAGCTAAACGACCTACAAAGAGGCTTCACTACCATCGATGGCTGCTTTATAAACAACCTGACTATGCAGACAATCAGAAAAAGGAAAAGGAAATTGGGACAAGGAATGGCCATGGCAACTTTAGACCTGAGTAAGGCCTTCGACTGTATATCCCACCATACAGTTGAAAGGGCACT